>JAJONR010000624.1:0-171789 GCA_029582245.1 Solanum etuberosum | reverse complement strand
TCAAAAAAATTATATATATATATATATATATATATATATATATATATATATATATATGTTGCATTCTTAGATAGCATATCAGTATTTTCAGCTAGTCAGTATTTCAGTGAATTTTAGTTGTACATATTTAGTTGGGAGTAGACTTAGCACCGAGTTTCACTAGGGTTCAGCGTACCCTCAAAATCCCAGAACTACGTGTCAATGTAGGTTCAAAAGTCCCCTCTGTTGGGCATCAATTTTTAGTGATCACGCCACAGTCATACCTTTATACCCCTGTCAAGGTATATTGAGTCCTCTCGATTGGGCGTATACATCAGACTCCATGTTTAGCTCACGTGGTTTATGTCGGTTAATATTAGCTCCCACAATCATACTCTTATTGCATCGACCATGTTATCAACATTTACTTCAGTATTTAGTTTAGTATGTTATCTTCATGATTAGTACTTGGTCATTGCATCTAGCTTAGTTTTCAGTTATACTTCTGTAAAGCCTATTTCCATGTTCTGTTTATATCGCTCAGTTTATATTGTTCAGCTTATATTATTCAACTTAGAATTTATATCAGGCATGCGCAATACATTCAATGTACTGACGCATACTTTTGCGCTACATCGTTGTATGATGTAGGTTCAAGGGATCAGCATCCAGATCACGCTTAGTTCGACTTCCAGCCCATACTCAAAAACTTCAGTGGTGAGTCCTCATAGTTCGAGGACGTTTCTTTATGCTGTTGGTTTAATTAGCTTAGTAGTAGTCATTCAATACTTTTTTGAGTTAGCTGGGGACTTGTTTAGTAGCTCATCCGTGTAAGAGGCTTTCAGACATAAAGTTAGTGTTAAGTGTTTTTGGGGTTGTTTACCACGGATATTACAATATATTTTCACTTAGAGCCCTTTTAGTTTTGACTCATTTTACAGTTATGCTTCTGTTTTCTTAATTATATTTTCAGTATGCTTGTGATACGCCAAACTCATGGGTTAGCTTGGGGTCACTTGTGATCCTAGGTCCCATGTTACGTCTAGGGTTTAGCCTTGGGGTGGGACAAACTAGGTATCAGAGCATTAGCTTCAAGAGTCCCAGGGTGTCTGAAAGATGCACTAAGTAGAGTCTCTTTCATGGCTGTGAACCGCTCCATACTTATGAGGGGGAGGATACTAGGTTTTCTAAGAAAGCTTCACTTCTTTTTCTATTCCTATCGTGCGTGAAAGTGTGATTCAACTTCTCCTTTCTAATCCATCGATATAGCGTTTCAGATCGTGCCTTCTCGCAAAGCTAATGCACGGAATGCTAACACACGCAACACTAACGCAGTTCCTCCATTCTCGAACCATGAGGTTATGAACGCATAGTTTTGTAATGTGATCCAGCTTTTGTCTCAGACCATAGTCATCCAGAACAATCAGCAGGCCCAATTAGCGCAAACCCCACTGGTGGATCCGCTGCAGCTAAGGTTTGAGACTTTGTTCGTATGAATCTGCCAGAGTTTCTAGGGTCAAAGGTTGGTGAGGACCCATAAAACTTTATTGATGAGGTCAAGAAGATTCTTGAGGTAATGCAAGTGACCTGTACTGATAGTGTTGAACTAGCATCCTATAAAGTTAAGGATGTGGCTCATATCTGGTTCACGCAGTGGAAAGACAACATGGGTGAGGATGCAGCTCTTGTGACTTGGGATTGTTTTACTAGAGTTTCCCTGGACAGGTTCTTCCTAAGAGAGTTGAGAGGCTAAGGCTTAGGAGTTTATGAACTTGAGACAGCGTTTGACGTCAATCCAAGAATACGGGCTAAAGTTCACCTAGCTCTCTAGGTGTGCTCCACATATGGTTACCGACCCGACAACACAAATGAGCAAGTTTTTTTTTGGAGTATCTGATCTTGTGAAGACCAACTGTAGAAATTTTATGCTATTAGGGGATATAAATATCTTCAAACTAATGACCCATGCTCAGCAGGTTGAGGGATATAGGCTCAAGGAAATGGCTAAGGATAACAAGAAGGGTAGACCATGCAATTATGAATACTCTCAGCATTGGTCGGGGATTGGAAATCACTCAGACTATCAGCAAAGCTCTACAGCCCCAGCGCCTTCATCAGTTGGCGCTCCATCCTCAGGTTTCGACAAGATCTGAAAGGAAGGGCATCAGGCTCTAAGTCTCAGGGGAATGGTTTTGGTAACAAGACTTTTCCATGTTGTCCAAAGTGTGGTTAGAATAATCTGGGCGACTGTCTTGCTGGCGAAGAGGGGTGTTTTGGGTGTTGTCAGTCTAGTCATCGGTTGAAGGATTGCCCTTCTACCTGGGAAGGACAAGGATGTAATATGGCTAAGTCTAAAACTTCAGCAGTTCCATCATGTTGCCCCACTCAACAGGGTGCCTCCTTTGGTACAGGTGGTGGTCAGTGCCAAAACAAGTTGTACTGTCTTCAGGCTCGCCACAACCAAGAAGATTCTCCTGATGTGGTCATTGGTATGTTATAAGTCTTCCATTTAAACATTTGTGCATTGTTAGATCCAGGGGCTACACTTTCTCTTGTAAATCCATATATAGTAGTAAACTTTGGTGTCAGTCCAGAAACTCTCTCAGAACCCTTCTTAGTCTCTACTCCAGTTGGTGACCCAATTATAGCTCGACGGGTATACATAAATTACCTTGTCACGGTTTCTCAGAAAGTCACCTCAACTAACTTTGTAGAGTTAGAAATGATAGGTTTTGATATCATTCTAGGAATGGATTGGTTACATTCCTATGATGCCTTAGTCGATAGTAAAACTAGGATCGTTCAGTTTCATTTTCCCAACAAGCCAATCTTAGAATGGAAGGGTAGTAACTCAGTGCATGTAGGTCGATTTATCTCTTACCTTAAGGCCAGGAAAATGATTTTCAAAAGGTATATCTATCATATTGTTCGGGTTAAGATTCAAACTCCGAAACCACAACTCTTGAGTAAATGGCGGTGTGAATGAGTTTCCAGAAAATCTTCCCGGAGTTCCTCCCGAAAGGGAAATTGACTTCGAAATAGATCACCTTCCAAATACCTAGCCTATTTTGTTTCCTCCTTACAAAATGGTTCCAGCAAAGCTTAAGAAATTGAAAGAGCAGTTGAAAGACCTTCTAGATAAGGGCTTCGTCAGACCTAAATATCTCTCCATGGGGTGCTCCAGTGTTGTTCGTGAAAATAAAAGACAGTTCTCTCAGAATGTGCATTACCTATCGTCAATACAAAGTCATAATCAAGAATCAATATTCCATCCATAGGATTGATGACTTGTTCGACCAACATCACGATGCTAGTTGCTTTTCTAAGATAGACCTTAGATCCGACTATCATCAGCTCAGAGTCAAAGATAGTGACATCCCGAAGACAACCTTCATGACTCGGTATGGTCACTATTATTTTGTAGTTATGTCTTTTGGACTAACGAATGCTCCTGCAGCTTTCATGGACTTTATAAAAAGAGTGTTCAAACAATATTTAGACTATTTCATCAGCGTCTTTATTGATGATATCCTCATTTATTCTCAGAGTGAGGAAGAGCATATGACTCATCTGAGAGTTGTTCTTCAAACCCTCAAAGATTGCCAGCTATTCGCTAAGTTCAACAAATGTGAATTCTTATTATGGTCGGTCTCTTTCCTTGGTCATGTGGTATCTAGCGAAGGGATCCAAGTGGATTCTCAGAAAATTGAGGTAGTACAACACTGGTTCAGACCCATCTCTCCGAGTGATATCAGAAGCTTCTTGTGTTTGGCTGGTTATTAAAGAAGGTTTGTTGAAGGATTTTCATCCATAGCTTCTTCATTGACGAAGTTGACTCAGAAGAAGGTCAAGTTTCAGTGGTCAGATGAGTAAAAGAAAAACTTCTTAGAACTAAAGATTAGGTTGGCTACGGCTCCTGTCTTGACTCTACAAGATGGTTCAGATGGTTCTGTGGTTTATTGTGATGCATCCAGGGTCAGCCTGGGTTGTGTATTAATGAAGTTGGGTAAGTTCATAGCTTATGGTTCCAGACAACTTAAGGTCCATGAGAAGAACTACTTGACTCATGACCTAAAACTTGCAGTTGTAGGGTTCTCCCTAGAGATTTTGAGACATTACTTGTATGGTGTTCATGTTGAGGTGCTCATAAATCATAAGAGCCTCCAGTATGTGTTCACCTAGAAAAAGTTGAATCTTCGTCAGAGGAGATGAATTCAATTCCTCAAAGACTCTGACATTAATGTTCTCTACCATCCGGCTAAGGCCAATGTAGTAGCTGATGCCCTCAGCAGACTATCCATGGGTAGTGTGGCGCATGTTGAGGAAGAGAAGAAAGAATTAGAAAATAAAATTTACCGTCTTGCTCTCTTTGGAGTTTGCCTTATGGACACGTCGGATGGTGGTGTGATAGTTCAAAATGGGTCAGAATCTTCATTAGTAGCGATAGTTAAGGAAAAACATGATAGTGATCCTGTATTTCTTCAGTTGAAAGGTGCAAATCATCCGCAGAGAGTTGAAGTATTCTCCCAAGTGGAATTTCATTTGGTATAAATTGAATTGAGTTTGGGAGAGGAAGAAAGGATTGGGAAAAAATATGAGCTCAGGTCAGCGTCGTGGAGACGCGTTAAAATTTCAGCTTCCAGATAGTCACCCCTCTCCGTGTCGCAAAGGGGATACAGAGTCCTCTACCTCAAAAATAAATTTTGCGACCAAAAAATGAATTCACCTCCACATCGCGCCAGTGCTCTCCTATAAGAGTCTTCTCTCGTTTCTTATTATCAACTATTTAACCCTCCATAAATCATTCAGAGATCCCATTTCCTAATCATAACTCTTGAATTGACATTTCTAATTTAAGGTAGAGTTAAGAGTAAAGTTTGAGAAACCTTTTGAGTAACTTTGAGAAGTCTTTTACAATCTTCTATAAGTTATTTTAAGACTTGAGTAATTGAGTATGAGAATGAGGATAGTTGAGTTCATTTTTCAAACTGAGTACAAAGAAATGAATTATTCCCATGTGTGAACATTTTTACATTTAAAATGAGAGGAAACATTTATTTACAAATGAGTTCGTGAGGAGTTTTTGAGTATTACCTCTTTGAAGAGAATCTTTTGAGCAATTATCTCCAAAATGAGGAGCAGTTACTTTTTAAACATTTGAGTATGAGTTATATATTATTTGGAGTAGTATTGAGCACCGATATGGGGATAAGTTTAGACAACTCAAAATCCTCATAAACAATGTATGCCAACATGGGTAAAGGATTGATTCCTTATTTCTTTTAAGCATAGCTTAGTGGATCCACTTATTTGAAGATGACCTATACTCCGGCAATGTATAGGACAGTTCTGGCAGTGTGGGCGAGACATTGTATCATCATGTAGCTCATAGTGATGGTTGTCGATTAGAGAATCTCCCAAACAAGAGTGAAGAGTTTATTTATTATTTTTATATACATTAAGTTACTATCTACTGTTTTAAAAGCTTTATACATTTTGCATTTTTTATTGTTGCATTTATATTGAGTTGAGTTGAGTATTCTTGAGTTAAGTTGAGTATTTTTTAGTTGAATGGAGTTGAGATGAGGTGAGTATGACTTCGTTTCTATTAGTTCAAGTTGTATGTTATATTCAGTTTTCCCCTTGCATTCTCGTACATTTAATGTACTGATGCCTTTTGGCCTGCATCTTTTCATGATGCAGATACAAGATTTAGGGTCATCAACAGGCGCTCTGTTGATACCATTTGCAGTCCCAGTTAGCTTTGGTGAGACTCCTTGCTTCCGGAGGGTTCCACATTTACTTTCAGATTTGTTAGGATATGATGGATCCTATCCCAACTTCCATCATAGTTATTAGAGGCTTCATAGATAGTAGTATTTTGAGGAGTCTTTTCCATTTTCTTTGTTAATGTTGAAGACTGGAGTTGCCTTCTTATGGCTACTGGAGTATTTATAAATATTCTAAGTTAATTATTTGAGACAATTGAGTTAATGATTGTTTTGTGTTCTTATTTTTATGAGTAAGTCTTCCCCTGAGTACTGAGCTAGGCTAAGGGTTTTCTTGGGGACCAGCGATGGTTCTTGAGTGTCGGCCAGCCCCAGGGTATAGACTCGGGGCATGAGAAGCTTGGTATCAGAGCACAGAGTTCAAGAGTCCTAGGGTGTCTATAAAGTCGTGTCTGTAGAGTGCTGGTTATCATTGTGAAGCGTGCCACATATATAATTAGGAGGCTACAACATTTAGGAAACATTCACTTCCTTTTTACTCTTTTTCACCCGATAGAGTTCAACTCTATAAAAGTTTCCTTCTAATTTGTGCTTGCATGTATCTTTTCAGATCATTCCTCCATGATGATCTGTTCGAGGTTGTCCTGTAAGTAGAAATGTTGATCCACAATATCAAGGGGTACCGAATGCACCATAAGTGCAACCCCAAGGAGAGGTAACTAATGCTGAGTTTCAAGATATTATCCGGATGTTGAGTCAAGCTGTGACCAATCAAGCTGGTCAACAAAGAGTGGTTTGACTGGATGTGGCCGATACATCTAGGATCTGTGAGTTCTTGAGGATGAATCCTCCAGAATTCACAGGGTCAAATGTCACTGAGGATCCGGAGAACTTTGTGGAGGAGCTACAGAATGTGTTTAAGGTTATGCACGTTGCTGATGCTGAGCGTGTGGAGTTGGCTTCATAAAAAATGAAGGGTATTGCTAGGATTTGGTACGGCCAATAGAAAAAGAGCGGGGCTGAAGGGTCACCACTTGTGAGCTCGACTATGTTTGAAAGTGCCTTCATGGGGTGTTTCTTTCTCTGTGAGCTGAGAGAGGCAAAGGTAAGATAATTTCTCACTCTTAAGCAGGAGTCCATGAGTAGAACCTCAAGTTCACTAAATTGTCCTGCTATGCTTTGGAGATGGTTGCTGATATGAGGAGCAGGATGACTTTATTTGTGTCTATGTTCTCTCGCTTGTCGAATAAGTAAGGTATGGCAGCAATGCTGACATCCATGTGCAGCTGCTTGAGGGGGACAAGTTGTGAGATATGGAAGAGTTCCGCAGTAAGAAGGCTATGACAATAGGTAATGAGTCTGGGCAACAAAAGCCCTGTAATGCGAACCGGTCATCTTTTAAACAAAGGACCACTGAAGTTTCTCCATCATATGCTAATGCACCTGCATCAAAGAATAGAGGTGAGTTCAAGAATCCGTATTCGCAGAAATTCAGAGCTTGATCTACCCAATCTAAAGGTAGTGTGGCACAAGGGACCAAATGGAACCCCACTTGTCCTATGTTTGGTAGGAACCACCCAGGGGCGTGTCCTGATGGCTCCACTATTTGCTTCAATTGTGGTAAAACAGGTCACTTAATGAGAGAGTTCCCCAAGAACAGGAAAGGTAATGGTAATGGGGGCAATAGAGCCCAATCTTCTTCAGCGTATTCGGCAGATAGAGCTACACCTAGAGGAGCTACTTCAGGGACATGCGGAGGAGCAAACCGTCTGTCTGCTATCACCAGTCACCAAGAGCAAGGGAATTCATCTGATCTTGTAACTTGTATGATCAAAGTCTTTACTTTTAATGTATATGCATTTCTTGATCCAGGGGCAATTCTATCTTTTGTGACTCCGTATATTGTTGTGAGATTCGATATCCTTCTCAAACGACTTGCCTCAGTTTATTGTTGAACTCGAGTAGTAAAGTTCCAGTTTCCTAATGATCCAGTTATAGAGTGGAGGAGTAGTTCACCAGTGCCTAAGGGTTGTTTTATTTCGTACCTTAAGGCTAGAAAGTTATTTTCCAAGGGGTGCATCAATCACTTAGTTTGAGTTAATGACTCTAGTATTCAGACACCGCCTATTAAGTCAGTTCCAGTTGTGAGTGAGTGATGATCTTCCCGGAGTCCCTCCTAAGATAGAAATTGACTTCAGCATAGATATTCTTCCTGATACTCGACCTATCTCTATTTCGCCATATAGAATGGCTCCAGCTGTGTTAAAAGAATTAAAAGAGCAGTTGAAAAACTTATTGATAAAAGTTTCATTCGATATAGTATCTCAATTTGGGGCTCTCCAGTCTTATTTGTAAGGAAAAAAGATAGTTCTCTTAGGATGAGTATTTATTACCACCATTTGAACAAGGTTACTATAAAGAATAAGTATCCCCTTCCGAGAATTGATAATCTGTTTGATCAACTTTAGGGTGCCACTTGTTTTTCTAAGATAGACCTCAGATCTGGTTATCATTTGTTGAGGGTAAGAGAGATTCATATTCCAAATACAACATTTAGGACCCGTTATAGTCACTATGAGTTTCTTGTCATGTCCTTTGGTTTGACTAATTCTCCTGCAACGTTCATGGATCTTAGAACAGAGTGTTTAAGCCTTATCTTGATATGTTTTTTTATCATATTCATTGATGACATTCTAATTTATTCGAGGAATGAGGAAGATCATTGTCACAACACGAGTCTACACCCTAGACGTGGCCGGTAATCGAGAACCATTGATGGTCCCCAAGCGAACGCTCATCCTGGCTGACTACAAGCGAAAGACTAACTCAAGCATACAAAAGCTGAAAACTTAATTAACTTCAATAAATTCAAATACTCAATCTTTAAAATAATCTGAACAATACTAGATAGATAAACTCAAAGTTTGTAAAAACAAATCAAAGAAGATACATACTGAAAACTACTCAAATTTGTCTATCTATGAAGCCTCTACTATTATAGAAGCATATCGGGGTAAGACCCACAACATCTAAAAACTACAAACTGTAAGATAACGGTGAAGTCCTCCGGAATATAAAAAGGTTCACCAAAGTTGACTGGAACTAAGAGAAGTATCAACGAAGCTTTTGTTGATGACCCTAAATACCTATATCTGCATCATAAAAGATGCAGGCCAAATGGCGTCAGTACATGGAATTTATGAGCATGTAAGGGGAATTCTAAAGCATAAACATAAGTTTGAACTTATGGAAAAGAAACATACTTACCTCTTCTCAACTCACTCATCTCAACTCAACTAAACTCAACTAAACTCAACTCAAAGAAACATAGTTCAACTCAACTCAGAAAAACATAGTTCAACTCAACTTAGAGAGAATAGGGCTCAACTCAATAATAAGATACTCAACTCTGTGAATTATAGTTCATCTCAAATCAAAGAAAATAGGGCTCAACTCAATAATAAGATACTCAACTCTGTGAAACACAGTTCAACTCAACTTAGAGAAATAGGGTTAAACTCAACAATAAGATACTCAATTCTAGATACTCAAGGATAAAGCAACAATAAGAGATGAAATATCTGGAAAACTTTTAAAACAATATACAATCACTCAGTTATATGCAAAAATACATTAATAACTCAATTGTATGAAAATCCAATAATAACTCTTATTTGTATGTAAAGATAAAAAATAACTTTGTTTGGGAGATTCTCTAACTGACAACCATCACTATGAGCTATGTGATGATACAACGTCTCGCCCATACTCCCAGAACTGTCCTATACCTTTCCAGGGTATAGAACTCCTCAACTAAGTGGATCCACTAGTCTATGCTTAAAAGTAATAAGGAATAGTCTAAAAAGTATGACCCTTTCTACCCAGATTGACTACATGGTTTATGGGGCTGTAAGTTGTTAGAACTCTCTCCCATATTGGTGCTCAGTACTACTCCCAAAATACAAGTTAGCTCATATGTTTTAATGAAAACATTTCCTCTTCCTCAACTTTGAGATTATTACTCAAAATATTTCTCTTAAATGAAATAGTACTCAAAACTGTTCATTAACTCTTTTGGAAATCGGTGTTTCCTCTCCTCTTAAATGTATAAATATTTAATCTTGAGAATACTTAGTTCCCATATATCATTTTAAAGAAAATGAAACTTGAGTCTACTCATCCTCATATTCATTTACTCAAGCCTTTAAACAAATTATGAATAATTGTAAATGACTTCTCAAAATAGGGTTCATGGGGGTGAACGACTCAATTCAAGGTTTTGAATAACCATATATAGAACTCTATACTCAATACTCAATGGCTCCAGAACTCAAGGACTCAATGATACTACTCATCTCATGAATGCTTAATTCATAGGTTTCATGTGGAATTATGGTATGACCAACTCAACTCAAGGATCTCCATGTATAACATATAGTAATACATAATTATGAAATATCGTTTCAAAAAGCATTAGGAACTCAATACTCAAGAACTTAGAATTTGAAGATACTACTTCTCTGAAAGATACTCAATTTATGGAGTTCATGCAGAATTATAGATATGAACAACTCGACTCAAGGGTCTCAATGAATATATAGAACTCATGGGTACAACTCTTCTCAATCTCATACTTAATTCCTCAAACTTAGCTCAAATCGATAGTTGATCTAAAATGATTCACTATTAAACTCAAGGACTTTCTTGAACTCCGCTCTTGACTATTTCTTGAATTTGAATTACGAATTCAAGAGTTATAACTTGGATAGGCATGATCTCTCAAGGATTAAATGAAGATTTTAATTGTAACACCCCGTATCCTAGACAGACCAGATTCCAGATTTTGAGAAGCTACAGGTGCAACCGACGGGCACCACCCATGGACCGTAGGGTGACCCACGGTCTGTCTTGGTGGTCCGTGGTTCACCACCTGGGGGCCCTCCCAGAAAAGCCAAGAAAAATTATTCTAAGTCCAGACCTATGGACCGTAGGTCAGACCTTTGTCTGTAGTCCAAGGCCGTAGGTCGGCCCCCAGATTTCAGTCCCAGAAACCCCCCAGAAAATTAGCTAAGGGTCAGCCTACGCCATGACCTACAGACCGTAGGTCAGACCACGGTCCGTGGTCCATGGCCATAGGTCAGAACCTCATTATTAAACTCCCAGTAATGAACAAGGGTTGACCAGCACAGACTGTCGGTCCATCCACAGTCCGTCGGTTATTCCGTCGGTTGACCGCGACAGCAGTTAAGTCAGGGATCTTTTGGTATTTTCCCTATGCATTGGAGCCCTAAACTACGTCGTTTAACCCCTAAACTACGTAGTTTTGGTCAGTTTAAGCTTAGTAACTTAATTAGAAATTACCCTAGTCAATTCATTCTCCAAAATTTAGAAAACTTAGAGCAAAAGAGGAGAAAGAGTCGACCAGCCCTAGTCCAAAAATGGAATAAGGTTTCATCAGTTGCAGCCCCTAAATCGAAAGATTTCTCCATGGAATTCATCACCAGGTATGTGGGATTTCACTAGTGGGTTCTTTTCACCCATTCGGTCCCCAGAATTCAGTCAGATTCTTGATTCTCAACATCATGTTTAGACCTAGGGTTTCTAGAATTTCATATTTATGTTTTGACTCAGCTATTAGACTAATCCAAATCAGATTATCATGATTTTAATATGGTTTTGCGTAGATGCTTTCATAAACACAAATCCCTTGCTATGTAGTTCTTATGCATACTATGCGCTACATCTTCTCGTGATGTAGGTCTAGGTTCTCAGCTTCCAGAGCACGCATAGATCGGTTTTTGATCTTCAGCTCAGCCGTATCAGTGGTGAGTCCTTATTATCCGAGGACGACAAACATGGTTCCTTTGCTTTTAATCTTATTATCAGTTTTTGCTAGATATAGCTGGGGCATGTCCTAGAATTTCTAGGTAGTTAGAGGCTTTATTTCAGATATAGTTAGATTCAGCTTTAGATTTGAGTTTGATACTTCAGTTGTTTATTAAAACTCATAGTTTCTTTATATATATGCAGACTTAGAATGGGTATTCCCCATCATCTCATGATTTCTCTTCTGCATAGTATATTTTGGTCATAAATCTTTTAGTATGCTTATGATATGCCAACTCAGGGTTAGCTTGGGGTGACTCGGTATCCTAGGTCCCGTGTCCGCGTCCATGGGGTAGCCTCGGGGCGTGACAAACTTGGTATCAGACCATTAGGTTCAAGAGTCCTAGGATGTCTGAAAAGCCGCACTAAGTAGAGTCTCTTTCATGGGTGTGAAGTGCACCACATCTAATGAGAGGGAGGCTACAAAGTGTTTTAGAAAAAATCCACTTTCTTGTTACTCTTATCGTGCATAAGGTATAATCTAATTCCTCGTTCACACTCGACGTTATGCATTTCAGATCATGCCTCCTCATAGAGCTAACGCAAGGAATGCTAACGCAGCTCCTCCAATCCCAGATCATGAAGTTTTGAATGTAGAGTTTTGGAACGCTATCCAACTTTTGGCTCAGCGATTGACTAACCAGAACAATCAGTAGGTTCCATCTCCTGCAAATGGTAATGTTGGGTCAGCTGCAACTAGAGTTCATGATTTTGTTAGGATGGATCCGCCTAAGTTTTTAGGGTAGCAAGTTCGAGAAGATCCCCAAAACTTCATAGATGAGGTCAAGAAGATTGAGGGAAAACAGAGTGCAGAAATGCTATGTTGCTGGAAAATATGAACATCTCTAGGCTCATGACTCATGCTCAGCAGGTTGAGGGAGATAAGCTTAGGGAACAGGCTAAGGAGAACAAAAAGGCTAGGACAGGAAACTATGAGTATTCTGAATAGAAATTGAGTGGTGGAAATTGCTCGCAGGTTCAGCAGAAATCTTCAGCCCCATCACCTTCATCAGCTAGTGTTCCATCCTCTAGGTTCCGACAGGATCAGAAAGGTAGGGCATCAGGCTCGAAGTCTCAGGGGAGTGTTTCAGGTACCAGAACCTACCCAACTTGTCCTAAGTGTGGTAAGAACCTTCCGGGTGAGTGTCTTGTAGGAAAGGAAGGTTGTTTAGGGTGTGGTCAGACTAGTCACAGGTTGAGAGATTTTCCTTCATCTAAGTAGGGTCAAGGAGGTAATAATGGTAGAGCTCAGTCCATAACTTCAGCAGCACCAACAGGTCGCCCGACTCAGCAGGGTAACTCATCTGGTACAGGTGGCGGTCAGCGCCAAAACAGGTTGTATACTCTTCAAGCTCGCCAAGATCAGGAAGATTCTCCTTATGTGGTCACTGGTACGTTAGGAGTTTTTAAGTTAGATGTTTATGCTTTGTTAGATCCAGGGGCTACTCTTTCCTTTATAACTCCTTATTAGCAGTCAAATTCGATGTTAGTCCAAAAACTCTCTCAAAACCCTTCTTAGTCTCTACTCCAGTTTCTGACCTAGTTATAGCTAGATGGGTATACATAAATTGCCCTGTCACAGTCACTCAGAAAGTCACCTCAGCAGATCTTGTAGAGTTAGAAATAGTGGACTTCGATATCATTCTAGGCATGGATTGGTTGCATTCCTATTATGCCTCAGTCGATTCTAGAACTAGGATTGTTCATTTTCAGTTTTCAGACGAACTAATCTTAGAATGGAAGGGCAGTAGCTTAGCGCTTATGGGTCGATTCATTTCTTACCTTCAGGCCAGAAAAATGATCTCTAAGGGTTATCTCTATCATCTAGTTCGGGTTAAGGATTCAAGCTCCGAAACTCCAACTCTTGAGTCAGTTCCAGTAGTTAATAAGTTCCCAGAAGTGTTTCCAGAAGATCTTCCCAGAGTTCCTCCCGAAAGGGAAATCGACTTTGGAATTGATCTCCTTCCAGATACCAGCCTATTTCTATTCCTCCTTATAGAATGGCTCCAGCTGAGCTTAAGGAATTGAAAGAGCAGTTGAAAGACCTTCTAGATAAGGGCTTCATCAGACCTAGTATTTTGCCATGAGGTGCCCTAGTGTTGGTTGTCAAAAAGAAAGATGGTTCTCTCAGGATGTGCATTGACTATCGGCAGTTGAACAAAGTCACAATTAAGAATAAGTATCCCATCCCCAGGATTGATGACTTGGTTGACCAACTTCAGGGTGCTAGTGACATCCTGAAAACAGCCTTCAAAACTCGGTATGGTCATAGAGAATTTGTAGTTATGTCATTTGGACTAACCAATGCTCCTGCAGCTTTCATGGATTTGATGAATAGAGTGTTCAAGAAGTATTTGGACTTGTTCGTTATCATCTTTATTGATGATATCCTCATTTACTCTAGGAATGAGGAAGAACATGTGTCTCATTTGAGAGTTGTTCTGCAAACTCTCAAAGATCGCCAGTTGTTTGCTAAGTTTAGCAAGTGTGAGTTTTTGTTACAGTCAGTCGCTTTCATCAGGCATATAGTATCTAGCGAAGGGATCCGAGTGGATTCTCAAAAAATAAAAGTGGTGAAACAATGGCCCAGACCTACCTCTCCTACAGATATCAGAAGTTTCTTGGGTCTAGCAGGTTATTACAGAAGGTTCGTGGAATGATTTTTATTCATAGCCTCTCCATTGACTAAGTTGACTCAGAAAAAGGTTAAGTTTTAGTGGTCAGATGATTGTGAGAAAATCTTCGCAGAACTAATAACTAGGTTGACTACAGCTCCGGTTATGACTCTACCAGAGGGTTCAGACGGTTATGTTATCTATTGTGATGCGTCTAGAGTCGGCCTAGGTTGTGTGTTGATGCAATGAGGTAATGTTATAGCTTATGCTTCTAGACAACTTAAGGTGCATGGGAAGAATTATGTGACTCATGACCTCGAGCTTGCAGCAGTGGTGTTTGCACTTAAGATTTAGAGACATTACTTGTATGGTGTTCACGTAGATGTGTTCACAGACCATAAAAGCCTTCAGTATGTGTTCAGCCAGAAAGAGTTGAATCTTGGTCAAAGGAGATTGTTTGAGTTCCTCAAGGATTATGACATGAATGTGATTTACCACCCTGGAAAGGCCAATGTAGTAGCAGATGCCCTTAGCAGACTATCTATGGGTAGTGTAGCACATGTTGAGGAAGAAAGAAAAGAACTAGCAAAGGATGTTCATAGGCTTGCTCGCTTGGGAGTTTGCCTTTTGAGCATATCAGATGATGGTGCAACAGTTCAGAATGGGTCAGAATCTTTATTGGTAGCAGAGGTTAAGGAAAAGCAAGACAGTGATCCGATATTGCTTCAACTAAAGGGTGCAGTTCACCAACAGAGAGTTGAGGTATTCTCCCAAGGGGGAGATGGTGTGCTTCGCTATCAGGGTCGATTATGTGTTTCTAAGGTGGGTGAGTTGAGACAGCAGATTCTTGCAGAAGCCCATAACTCCAGGTATTCTATTCATCCAGGCGCCACTAAGATGTACCGTGATATGCGGGAAGTCTTTTGGTGGAATGGCATGAAGAGGGATATAGCAGGTTTTTATGGCTAAGTGCCCCAATTGTCAGCAAGTGAAGGTAGAACATCAGAAACCAGGGGGTATGAATCAAGAGATCAACATTCCTACTTGGAAGTGGGAAATGATCAACATGGACTTCATTACAGGTTTACGTTGTACTCGCAGACAACATGACTCTATTTGGGTGATAGTAGACAGAGTTACTAAGTGTGCACGCTTTTTGGCTGTTAAGACTACAGACTCGGTGGAGGACTACACCAAGCTTTACATTAATGAGATAGTCAGGTTGCATGGGGTTCCTTTGTCTATTATCTCATATAGAGGTCCTCAGCTTACCTCTCATTTTTGGAAGTCATTTCAGAAAGGTCTTGGTACTCAGGTTAATCTTAGCACAACGTTTTATCCATAGACGGATGGCCAGGCAGAGCGTACCATTCAGACCTTAGAGTACATGTTGAGAGCTTGTGTTATCGATTTCAAAGGTAGTTGGGATGATCACCTTCCTCTTATAGAGTTCGCCTACAATAATAGGTACCATTCCAGCATTCAGATGGCCCCTTATGAGGCATTGTATGGGCGTAGATGTAGATCTCCAGTTGGTTGGTTTGAAGAAGGTGAAGCAGCCTTGATAGGGCCAGATTCAGTTCATGATGCTATGGAGAAAGTGCAAATTATTAGAGATAGACTTAACATAGCCCAGAGTCTCCAAAAGTCCTATCCAGTGTAAGGAGAAGGGAATTAGAGTTCCAAGTTGATGATTGGGTCTTCCTGAAGGTGTCACCTATGAAGGGGGTGATTAGATATGGCAAGAAAGGGATGCTCAGTCCCAGATATGTAGGCTCTTACAAGATCTTAAAAAGGGTTGGTAAAGTGGCTTCTGAGTTAGAGCTACCAGCAGAACTAGCAGCAGTTTATCCGGTCTTTCACGTTTCGCTATTGAAAAAGTGTGTGGGTGATCCAGCATCCATAGTATCTTTAGAGAGTGTAGCTGTGAAAGATAGTCTCTCTTATGAGGATGTACCCATTTAGATTTTTGATGGTCAAGTTAGGAGGTTGAGAAACAAAGAAGTCGCTTCAGTTAAGGTTTTGTGGAGGAGTCAGTCAGTAGAGGGAGCTACTTGGGAAGTAGAAGCAGCCATGAAGGCCAAGTATCCTCACCTCTTTCCTTCCGATTCCATTTCAGCTTAAGGTAATAGTTTCTCTCCAGTTTTCAGCTATTTATGCGCAGATTCAGTATTAGTATCATGTTCCTTCAGTTTGTAGTTGCATTTTCAGCATATTTGCATGTTCAGCGTATTTGCTTGTTCTTGGAACTCAGTTCAGTCAAAAATCAGTTTCCAAAAATTTGTGGTAGGGTTTGCTGCTCTTTCCCTCCATTTTCAGCTAATTTAGTCTTCATTCAAGGATGAATGTTCCCAAGGGGGAGATAATGTAACACTCCATATCCTAGACATACCAGATTCCAGATTTTGAGAAGCTACAGGTGCCACCGACGGGCACCACCCACGGACCGTAAGGTGACCCACGTTCCATCCTGGTGGTCCGTGGTTCACCACCTGGGGCCCCTCCCAGAAAAGCTCAAAAAAATTATTCTAAGTCCAGACCTACGGAACGTAGGTCAGACCACGGTCCGTGGTCCAGGGTCGTAGGTCGGCCCCAAGATTTCAGTCCCCGAAACCCCCCAGAAAATCAGCTAAGGGTCAGCCTACGCCAGGACCTACGAATTGTAGGTCAGACCACGGTCCGTGGTCCAGGGACGTAGGTCAGACCCTCATTATTCAACTTCCCAGTAACGAACGACGGTTGACCAGCCAACAGTTAAGTAAGGGGTCTTTTGCTTTTTTTCCTATGCGTTGGACCCCTCAACTACGTTGTTTAACCCCCTAAACTACGTAGTTTGTGTCAGTTTAAGCCTAGTAACTTAATTAAAACTTGCCCTAGTCAATTCATTCTCTAAAATTTAGAAAACTCAGAGCAAAAGAGGAGAAAGAGTCGACCAGCCCTAGTCCAAGAACGCAACAAGTTTTCATCAGTTCCAGCCCCGAAATCGAAAGATTTCTCCGTGGAATTCATAACCAGGTATGTGGGATTTCACGAGTGGGTTCCTTTCGCCCATTAGGTCCCTAGAATTTAGTCAGATTCTTGATTTTCAACATCATGTTTAGACCTAGGGTTTCTAGAATTTCATATTTATGTTGTGATTTAGCTATTATACTAATCCAAATCAAGTTATCATGATTTTAATATGGCTTTAGGTAGATGCTTTCATAAACCCAGATCCCTAGCTATGTAGTTCTTTTATTTCATGAATTACACATTATAGGTTAGTTATTTCAGATATACATGCCTCAGATTCAAATGTTTCATTATTAGTACATTAATGTTGCATTCTCTTATTTTGCATGTTAGTATTTTGAGCTATCCAGTATTACAGAAATTCAGTCATAATGTGTTATCCACATAATCAGTCGGGAGTAGGCTTAATACAGAGTTGGACTAGGGTTCAGCGTACCCAAATATTCCAAGAACTACGTGCCCCGTAGGTTGTAAGTCCCCTCTATGGGCATCATGCCAGTCATGCCTTTATACCTTTGGCAGGGTATATTGGGTCCTCTCGTTGGGGCGTATACATCCGACTCCACATTTAGATCATGTGGTTTTATGTCAGTTATTAGTAGCTCCCATAGTATAGTCAGATTCTAGTTCATTGACCAGGTTATCAGTTACAGTGCAATATTCATACTCAATATATCACGTACTTGGTCATTGCATTCAATTAGCTCAGTACTCAATATCTCTATCCTGCATGCTCATTACCTTTCTAGTACTTACGCATACCTTTACATTTTTATCCTGCATGCTCATTACCTTTATTGCTTGTTCAGTTATATGTTTTATTCAACTTTATTCTATCCTGCATGCTCATTACATTTATAGTACTTACGCATACTCTGCGCTATATCTTCTCGTGATATAGGTCCAGGTTCTCATCTTCCAGATCACGCATAGATCGGTTCCCGATCTTTAGCTCAGTAGTATCAGTGGTGAGTCCTTATTCTCTGAGGACGACATGTATGGTTCCTTTGCTTTTAGTGTTAGTTTCAGTTTTTGCTAGATTTAGCTGAGGCATGTCCCAGCATTTCTAGTCAGTTAGAGGCTTTATTTCAGAAATAGTTAGATTCAGCTTTAGATTTGAGTTTGATGATTTAGTTGTTTATTAAAACTCATAGTTTCTTTATATATTCATACTTAGAATGGGTATTCCCCATCATTTCATGATTTCACTTCCGCATAGTATATTTTGATCAGAAATCTTTTAGTATGCTTATGATATGCCAGCTCAGGGTTAGCTTGGGGTCACTCGTGATCCTAGGTCCCGTGTCCGTGTCCAGGGGGTAGCCTCGGGGCGTGACATTAATTATGAATATCAAGAAGAAAACATAGGTACGATTCGAGGGGACTAACATGGAAAGAAGGGCAGAGGGGTAGGGGACCTGGCTACCCTGGCTCATTGAATGGCGCAGGGTGCCAGACCCTATTCTACAGACCACTGGTTGGGGTGCACTGAGTGGCACGACACCCTCAGCCCCTACCCAGAAAATTGACGAATTTGCTTGCTCAAATTCGTGCCCTAACTCATCTAGAATCAAACGATTTCCCTCAAACTCCTTTGGATCCTTAAACCCAACATAACTACAACGAATTCTACACCAAAACCCACCAAGAGCAACACTAATTCGCAACTCTCACCTCAAGAAGTCAACAAGAACTTCATTATAAAAAAAATGAAGCATAAAACCTCAAGAATTCAACAGGATTATCAATATACTCAATCTCATGGATGAAATTCGTAAAAGAAACTCGTGATAGGCGTGTGGGAGAACAAACCTAACACTATGGAAGCTTACATACCTCAAAAAACTAGGTTCTTGGTGAAATCTGGAATTTTTTGAAAGAACACTTAAAACTTTGAAATTTTTCTCCTCTTGAATCTTCTCTCTAAGACCCTAAACATTTTGGGGATTAATGAAAATGATTCTAATTATTTTAGACCCTTAATTGGGTGTAATTCGCATTTAGACTAAGTGGGGTAAGGAAAAGGCTAAAATACCCCTCTTTAATTTGGGTAACTTTCCTTAATTGGATAGCCTGACTTCAAACGGTAATATCTCCCTCATACGAGCTCGAAAATTAGAAAACTTAGTGGACTTGGAAAGAGGACTCAGAGATCTTTCATTTGATATCTTTCGGGTCTCCTAACTCATAATGTGCTAAAAATTATGGTCGTTTGAAGTTGACCCAAAACTTAGAAGAACTTAGGAATGACTTGAATGAATTCTCTTTAGTTCTTTTTAGAACTCCAGGTGCTACATATAGTGACCTTAATATTTAAGAGGATTTTAAATTCCTTGGTAAAATCTTACTCACTAAAAAGAATGGTTCGAGTCTTAGCTCAAAAAATTTCAAGGGTTTTACATTATCTCCCCCTTGCAATCATTCGTCCTCGAATGATGGCTGGACCGGAATGGAATGGGGCTTCTGATATACCGTGAGTTTATGGTATTTTTGATGCATTTAACTTAGAGTTTGTGTGTGTCTTGGGCCATTTTGCTATTGGATATAATGTGTTTATGTAATCTTTTGCAGGAAATTGGTTCGGTAGAGGTTGACAAGAAATTGGACTGAAAAGACAGCAACAACAACCAACGAGGCCAACGACGGACCGTAGGTCCAACAACGGTTCGTAGTTGGTGCAGCGTAGGTAAAGTTTAGGGAATTCTAACCAAGTGTGGAACCACGAGAGCCATTGAAGGACCGTAGGTCGAGTGACGGATCATCCTGCACATCCGTCAATGAGATCAGAGAATTTGAAGTTCTACTACCTGAACCACAAAGGTTACCCACGGACCGTAGGTCGACCCACGGTCCGTAGGTCAAGTCGTCAGTCAAATCCGCATTCGACCCTGTTTTCTGTTATTTTTGTTTCCTAGTTGATTTAGGATTTGTACCCTATAAATATTAGTTGTTATTTCCATTTTGGGGGGTTAGACATTAATGTAGACTTTGGTTTTTGATCTTTTGGAATTATTTTGCAAACAATTAGCAATTTAATTTCCGAAAGTTGGTTTATGCAATTTGACTTTGAATTTCAATTCAAGATTTTGGTTTTCATCTATTTTAATTGTAAGTTCAAGATTTATTTTAACTTAATTATGAATTGTGAACTCTCAAGCATGAGTAGCTAAATCCACAACTAGGGTTGTGGAACCATGAGCAATTAACAACATATGAATAAAAATTAAGTAATTCTTAAATAGTGTTCATGCATGTATTGTTAGTCCTTTTGTTTAGAATGCTTTTTAACGGTGGCCAAAGTTAGAAATCACCGCGTTCCTACTTGCCTTACCAAGGGGGTAACGAATGAGAAAAGGATTAAACAACAAAGATTTAGGTAAGGATTTGCTGCTATCTAATCGTATGACTTTAATCAATCAAAGTGAGGGTGAAAACCCAACTAAATTGAGACGATGACTAATCTGGGGTGAAGGTAAGGGTTAGTAAAGAACACATTCGTAGATATACCAAGTCGCGAGTGAAAGTTCCTTCTAAGATTACCAATCACGTAGGATACATAACTTATCATCCCTGCATGTCAAACAGTAGGATAGGATTACTATTATTAGGATTACGGCGTTAAGAGCTTGTGGGGAACACATATACCCTAGTTTCCATCTTATATTGATATCTCAAATTGTGAATTTTGTTTACTTTTTACTTAATCATTCCAATCAACAATCTGTTACTTATTTACAACATCCCCCCTGTTTACTTTTCTCAGAAATAGTTTGACTAAATGGAGATAATTTTAAGTTAAGTTTAAGTCTGAACCATATTCCTCGTGGGATCGACCCTAACCTACAAGTTGGGTTTTTTATTTGGAAAAGACCGCTTATACTTCTTTAGGGAGTTGTAATTTGAGCGTATCAACTACTCTTACTATCTCCTCTGACTTACGAACTTGCCTACTAACACAGGCTGGACTTATTCATACCAAGAGTTGAAACCTTCTATAGCACCTAAATCAAGAATGGTGTTGTTGTGAACATAGTCATGCTCTCTCTGATGTTACCTTATCTGAAACTGAGTGGGTGCCTGATTGCAATAACATAATCTGCCCCATCACTATATCCTTTCCTTAGATTATTGAACCTCTGCATACTTTTCTTTTTACTTAAGGGCACTCTTTACTACTGCTGCTTATAATCTCATAATTCATACTATCTTTTAGGGTGAAAATACAACCCAAGCTCTAAAACACACTTCCTCATAAGGATATCAGCTGACCTAGGGCTTAGAGAACAGAGTACAACTCCCTTTTAGCTCAAACGCACGATTCATATGAATATGAGTGCATTTTCTCGAACTCAACACTTAACCCACTCACACGCTTCTCTCAAGACCCTCTCCACTCTCATGACCTCCTCAGGATTTTTGCTAAGAGTAACTCATCGATAAAGGACTGACTTTGCTTTTCAACCACCTCTAGCATGGGGGGTAGTCGAATGGATATGAGAACGCACGAGTTACAATAAGTCTCTATAATACAACTCTATTTCACGATTAAGAGTATGAAAGAAGGGAAACTTTTCCTAAATGTTTGTAGTCCCTCATTGATAGAAGTGGGACCCTCACAACCATAAATAGTATCCTACTTGACACGGCTTCATAGACACCCTAGGACACTTGAACTCTGTGCTCTGATACCAAGTTTGTCACGACCCGAGTCTATACCCTGGACGTGGCCAGCACTCGAGAACCATTGCTGGTCCCCAAGCAAACTCTCATCCTTGATGACTACAAGCGGAAGACTAACTCAAGAATACAAAATATTAAAACTGAATTAACTTCAACAAACTCAAATACTAAATCTTTAAAATAATCTGAACAATCTCGATAGATAAACTCAGAGTTTGTAAAAACAACTCAAAGAAGATACATACTGAAAACTACTCAACTTTGTCTATCTATGAAGCTTCTACTATTATATAATGATATCTGGACAAGACCCACGACATATCAAAACTACAAACTGTAAGATAAAGGTGAAGTCCTCCAAAATATAAGAAGGCTCACCAAAGCTTACTGGAACTTCAAGTAGTATCAACAAAGCTTCTCCTGATGACCCATAATACATGTATCTACTTCATAAAAGATGCAGGACAAATGGGTTTAGTACATGGAATGTACGGGCATGTAAGGGAAATTCTAAAGCATAAACATAAGCTTGAACTGATGGAAAAGAAACATACTTACCTCTTCTCAACTCACTCATCTCAACACAACTCAACTCAAAGAAATATAGTTCAACTCAACTAAGAAAAACATAGTTCACTCAACTTAGAGAAAATAGGGCTCAACTTAATAATAAGATACTCAACTCTGTGAAACATAGTTCAACTCAACTCAGAGAAAATAAGGCTCAACTCAATAATAAGATATTCAACTCTGTGAAACATAGTTCAACTAAACTCAGAGAAATAGGGCTCAACCAAACAATTAGATGCTTAACTCTGGATACTTAATGATAAAGCAATAATAAGAGATGCAATATCTGGAAAGCTTTTAAAATAATAGATAATAACTTAATTGTCTGCAAAAATACAATAATAACTCCATTTTATGAAAATACAATAATAACTCTTATTTCTATGTAAAGATACAAAATAACTCTATTTGGAAGATTCTCTAACTGACAACCATCACTATGAGCTATGTGATGATATAACGTCTCGCCCACGCTGCCAGAACTGTCCTATACCTTTCTGGGGAACTCCTCAACTAAGTGGATCCACTAGTCTACGCTTAAAAGTAATAAGGAATCATATAAAAAGTATGATCCTTTCTACCCACGTTGGCTACATCGTTAATGGGGCCTGTGAGTTGTTAGAACTCTCCCCCATATCAGTGCTCAATACTACTCTCAAAATAGAACTTAGCTCATATGTTTTAAAGAAAACATTTCCTCTTCCTCAACTTTGAGAATATTACTCAAAATATTTCTCTTAAAAGAGATAGTACTCAAAACTGTTCATGAACTCTTTTGGAAATTGGTGTTTCGTCTGCTCTTAAATGTAAAAACATTTACTCTTGGGAATACTTAGATCTTATGTATCATTTTAAAGAAAATGAACTTTGAATCTACTCATCCTCATACTCATTTACTCAAGCCTTTAAACAAATTATAAATAATTGTAAACGACTTCTCAAAGGGTTCATGCCGAATTATGGACGTGAATGACTCAATTCAAGGTTTTCAATAACCATATATAGAACTCAATACTCGAAACTCAATGACTCCTGAACTCAACGACTCAATGATACTACTAATTTCATGAATGCTCGACTCATAGGGTTCATGCAGAATTATGGACATGACCGACTCAACGCAAAGATCTCCATGTATAACATATAGTCATCCATAATTATGAAATATAGTTTAAAAGAGGATTAGGAACTTAATACTCAAGAACTTAGAATTTGAAGATACTACTTCTCTTAAAGATATTCAATTTATGGAGTTCATGCGGAAGTATGAACATGAACAACTAGACTCAAGGGTCTCAATGAAAATATAGAACTCATGGGTACAACTCTTCTCAATCTCATACTTACTTCCTCAGACTTAGCTCAAATCGATAGTTGATCTCAAAGGATTCACAATTTAACTCAAGGACTTTCTTGAACTCTGGTCTTGACTCTTTCTTGAATTTTAATAATGAATTATGAATTATGAATTCGAGAGTTATAACTTGGATAGGCATGATCTCTCAAGGATTGAATGAAGATTTTGATTGTGAATATCAAGTAGAAAACATAGGTACGATTCGAGGGGAATTACGCATAAAGAAGGTCAGAGGGGTAGGGGACCAGGAAACCCTGGTGCACTGAGTGGCGCAGGGTAAGAAACCCTATCCTAAAGACCACTGGTTTGGGAGCACCGAGTGGCGCAGCCCCTCAAGCCCCTGCCAAGAAAACCTACAAATTTTGTTGCTCAAATTCGTGCCCTAACTCATCTAGAATCGAACGAATTCCCTCAAACTCTTTTGGATCCTTAAACCTAACATAATTTCAGTGAATTCTACACCAAAACCCACTAAGAACAACACTCATTCGCAACTCTCACCTCAAGAACTCAACAAGAACTTCATTATAAAAAAAACAAAGCACAAAACCTCAAGAACTCAACAAGATTATCAATATACTCAATCTCATGGATGAAATTTGTAAAATAAACTCATGATTGGCGTGTGGGAGAGCAAACCCAACACTATGGAAGCTTACATACCTCAAAGAACTAGGTTCTTGACGAAATCTTGAATTTCTTGAACGAATGCTTGAAACCTTAAACTTTTTCTCCTATTGAATCTTCTCTCTAAAACCCTAAATGCTTTGGGGATGAATGAAATTGATTCTAATTAGTTTAGACCCTTAATTGGGTGTAATTCGTGTTTAGACTAAGTGGGGGTAAGGAAAAGACTAAAATACCCCTCTTTAGTTTGGTAAGTTTCCTTAATTTGACAGCCAGAATTCAAACTGGGTATATCTCCCTCATACGAGCTCAAAAATTAGAAAACTCGGTGGAGTTGGAAAGAGGACTCAGAGATCCTTCATTTGATATCTTATGGGTCTCTTAACTCATCATGTGCTAAAAGTAATGGTTGTTTGAAGTTGACCCAAAACTTAGAAGAACTTAGGAATGACTTGAATGAATTCTTTTTAGTTATTTTTTGAACTCAAGGTGCTACATCAAGTGACCTTAATACAAAAGAGAATTTTAAATTCCTCTGTAAAACCTTTCTCACTACAAAGAATCGTTTGATTCTTGGCTCAAAAATTTTCTGGAGTGTTACAATCATGCTAGTCATCACACAATAGTTCTCCAAACTCTAAAGGATAAGGAGTTGTATGCCAAATTTTTTAAGTGTGAGTTTTGGCTTGAGTCTGTGGCGTTCTTAGGCCACATTGTGTTTGCTGAAGGGATTCGAGTTGACACTCAAAAGATTGAAGTTGTACAGAACTGGCCCAGACACGCATATCTGACTGATATTAGGAATTTCTTGGGATTGGCTTGTTACTATAGGAGGTTTGTCGAGGGGTTTTCATTAATTTCATCCCCATTGACCAAGTTGACTCAGAAGATAGTGGAGTTTTAATGGTCGGAGGCTTGTGAGAAAAGCATTTAGGAATTGAAAACGTGGTTGACTACTGCCCAAGTGTTGACCCTACTAGAGGGTACAGAAGGCTTTGTTGTATACTGTGATGCATGCAGAGTTCGACTTGGTTGTGTTTTGATGCAGAATGACATGGTTATAGCCTATGCCTCCAGACAACTTAAGATTCATGAGAAGAATTACCCAACTCATGATCTCGAGTTGGCTACTATAGTATTTGCTTTGAAAATATGGTGTCACTATCTCTATGGTATTCATGTAGATGTGTTCACCGATCACAAGAGTTTTCAGTATGTTTTAAGTCATAAAAAGCTTAATCTCAGACAGAGGAGCTGGTTGGAGTTACTCAAGGATTATGACATGAGTATTCTCCATCACCCAGGTAAGGCTAATTTTGTTGCTGATTCATTGAGTAGGTTACCCATGGGTAGTACTGCCCATTTTGAGGAAGGAAATAAGGAATTAACCAAAGATGTGCACAGACTTGCACAATTGGGAGTCTTGTTAATGGATTTCGATGAAGGTGGAGTGGTGGTGATGAATGGGGTTGAATCATCATTAGTGTCTGAGGTGAAAGAGAAACAAGACCACAACCCTGTTTTCCTTGAATTGAAGGCAAATGTTCTTAAGTAGTAGGTGATAGCTTTTGAACAATGGGAGATGGAGTGTTGAGGTATCAAGGTAAATTATGTGTACCAAAGGTGGATGAACTCCAAGAGAGGTTCATGGAAGAAGCTCATAGTTCCAGATACTCTATCCATCTTGGTTTCACAAAGATGTACCATGACTTGAGAGAAATCTACTGGTGCAGTAGTATGAAAAGGTGTATTGCAGAGTTCCTCGCTAAGTGTCAAAATTGCCAACAAGTCAAAGTAGAGCACCGAAGGCCCGATGGTAAGGCTCAGAATATAGATCTTCCGGAATGGAAGTGGGAGATGATCAATATCCGTAGATGGAGAGTTCTGCTACTGTCCAAGAATATTTTGAGTTTTGGTTTTGGTTCGTTTCATGTTCTTAAATTTTTCCGAGTGTATTATTTGCTTGTTTTGGTACTAACTAAGATCTTACAGGTACTATGGCCCCCAAGCAAGTTCCAACTTACGCCGCAAAGGGCAAATAGAAATCCGTGGCACAGTCATTTCGGCTGATCGATGAGGACACTAATGTGGAGTACGTTCCACCTCGCACCAGGACCTCCCCCACTACTCCCCGCAGTACACGGAATAGAGCCCGGTAGGTGATTTCCGATGTGGTCATTGTCACCCGGTCAGAAAAGGGGGCCACACCGATCGGATCATCGGCTAGCTCTGAGTTCGCATCCGGCTCCAGCTCAGACTCCAGTTCTAATGGTAACACTGCCTCATCTTCTGAGGCTGATAGTACGGGTGACATTCCAGTGCCCTCAGTAACGAGCCTACACAAGTTGCTGAGGAACCAAATAGATGGTGTGTGGAGGGCCAATATCAGATATACAGAGATTCCTGCATGCTGAATGAGAAGGAGAAGATGGCTCGACTAGTAACCAAGGAGCGCTGGGCTCTCACAGGTAGCCTGCACACTACTCCAATCATTGAGGAACTCTTTCGTAGACACAGGTGCGAGTGGATGGCCCGGCCACCAGGCACGTACAGTGAGGAGATAGTCAGGGAGTTCTACGCTTCCTATGCCACCACTATTAGAGGGTCCATCTCCAAGAAAGCCAAGCCCACAGCTCAGCCACCACTCGAGGCTACACTAGTTCGAAGATTTTCTGTGGACATCTTTGAGACCACCCTCTACAGGTTCATATATGGCCCGGATTAGACTCTTTCCATCAATACAACAGATCTAGATTATTGCATGGGCATCATCCGGAGTGGGGCATTTCAGAGGAATGCCGAGCAGGGAGAGTCACTTATTAGGTGGCTAGCACGACATATTGACACGAACGGCGAGCGAGCAGAGTGGGTCAGTACTCCGAGCATAAGCATCAGGAAGGCCACTTTAAATTTTGCTGCAAAATTCTTCTGGCTGCTGGTACGTTATAGGTTGTCCCCAACTCAGGTGGACAATGTGGTCACATGGGACCGAGAAGTGATAGTTGCAGCCATAGTAGCAGGACTTGAGGTTGATTTTGTTCATATACTGATCGAGGTGATCCACGAGAGGGCCTTCAAGGCCACCACCACTTTCCCTTTCCCCTACCTCATCTTACAGCTTAGCGGGGACTCTGGTGTACCAGTATGGCATTGTGACCGGTTACTTCACGCAAACAAGACTCTTGATATAAGCCTTATTTAGGATTAGGCCAATGCAGCTGCACCTCGCAGGGAGCCACAGGTTGAGGTGCCACCATTAGCCGATGATCTTGTAGCGGATGTGGACCAGATGCAGGATGATGACACTGCCCCTCCAACCACTACAGCAGAGGCTCAGACTCCTCCGTCTTCAGCCGCCAGCCAGGCCCCTAGCTCATCCAGAGCCAACCATTCTTCTGGTGCCACCGCCATCCCTCTAGCTCGAGTACAGAGGTTCGAGGCACAGATGGCTACCCTACTTCAGCATGTGAGGCCATTTGTGCAGCGTGCTATAGCGGAGTCCGCGGCTAGGGTTGAACAACGAATGGAGCACATGATGGACCAGAAGGTCCAGGCTGTTCATCAGCACCTGGATGCCTTTGAGTTGAGATTCCTAGAGAGGCCAACCCCAACTAGTTACGTGACCACCCTCCAGAAGGAGATAGCAAGCCTCCGTGATGATGTCACTTTACTTCTCACTCCACCAGAGACTGAGCTAGAGTCTACCCGTACGACACCGGTTGATGATACGGTGTTGAGTTCCCTATACAGAGATGGTATGGCACCGCCAGATTCTTCCCATACTGCTAGGAAACGCCCCCGCTCCCGTCATACTTGTGATGACACTAAGGCTGAGAGAGCGAGGAAGAGGGATCACCAACAGATTGAGGTGGCTTGGAGGGAATCCATAGTTGACAAGGAGATGAGACAGCAGAGGGCCAGGAAGATAGGTGTGGGCCCGTCTAGCTGTATGAGCACTACTGAGGGTGTCTCCAGAGTTGATGATAGCACTACTGAGGGTGCTGAGAGGGTAGATGGGAGTGCTACTAATGGCGTTTCAAGTGTTGATCTAGCAGGTTCTGGGAAACCGAACCCACCCACTTCTTGAGTGGTCTTCGGCGCATATGCGCCACAGATTTGCTTATACCGATCCTTTGCTTTTTATTTTTTTATGCATTGGGGACAATTGCACTTTATTTTTTTGGGGTTGGGGAAAATGGATTGTGTGTGACAGGGTAAAGTCTGAGTAACCCAACTCATAATCTTCTCTTGGGGTTTTCTTGCCTGTGTTCTTTTCCCCCAAGAGACTTTTTAAATTTCTGTTGAACCGGCATGTTTAGGAATGTATGTGTAGGAGTAAGTATAAAAATGAAAGCATGATGGCATGAAAAGTATGAGAAAAATGATCCTTGTACAAATTTTTTGAATTGTGCTAGATCTATAGTCTTGATGAGTTGAATGTGGTGGATCTTAATGTGACATGATAAGAACCGATGTGACCTCATGACTTAAGCTAAAACTTGAATTGGGTAATCTGATAATGAAACAATGTGCCAAGAGTGTGTGAGAAAAGTTGAATGTTCAGACAGTATGTGCCAATGTAGAACTTGCCCCGTTGGTCCTGCTAAGATGATCTAGGCTAGAAGTTGGGAAGTGATATAGGCCCTTTTTCAAATTAGTCCACTCAAGCCTAAAATGATCCAACCAAATGAAATCAATGTTCCCTTTGATCCAAATATTTGAGCCTAAAATAGACCATTTCTTTTGATTCACCTAACTCACCTCCCCTAAAATAATTGTCTTGGCCCCGGTCCCTCCTTGGACATGTGCACCTTGACTTAGGCCAAAAGCCTAAATTGAGGGTGGCTAATTCAAAAGTTACCTTGATCTTAGCCCTGGTCCGACATCGTATATTGTGCACCTCAACTAATGCAAAATCTATAAGCTGAGGGTGGCTATGAAAGAGGAAACCGAAAGAAAAAAAAGGGTATGAAAAGAATTTTGTGTTGAAAAGAGAAAAAGAAAAGATAGAAAAGGATGTGATTTTGTGCAAAAGAAGCAAAAAGATGATAAATAAACGTGATGAAAGAAATAAAGAACAAGAAGAAAGTGAAAAATAAGAGCCAAAAAAGTCAAAAGTCACATCCATGTTGAAAAGAGGCAAGGGAAAGAAAGTAAAATGAAAGGATGTCAAAAATAGGTTAAGTAAAGAGGTAAAAAGCCAATGTAATGTCAAGGAGGGAAGAAAGTCACTAAATAGTACCCAAATGTACCACACCTGACTCTGAGCCTACATTACAAGCTAAGAAAGTCCAATAGTGATCCTAACAACTAGTTTGAGAGTCTAAGCAGTGAAAATAAGGGCAAGCCTATGGTATTGAGCACTAACTGTACTTGAAGTCACTTCTGAGCGTGAGTTTTGAATGAATCCTTAAACTTAAAATTTATATTTTGTGTGTGAAAAGGATTTTGTTTGAAGTGAGGGCACTAGTTACATTGTCGGAAAGTTGGTACCTTGGTGATTGTGAAAAGTGTATGTTGTGGTGTCTATTGGTCAATTTGTGTCATATCTTGATCCGCATGAGTTACCTTGTTGAGTCTAATAAAAATGATTTGCACTAAGAAGATGGAATGGGGTGATATAGCCATGTGATTGCTGAGTTTGTATATTTGTTTCTACACAAGTGTCGTTTAGAGTGTTAGTGTGTCGCTTGAGGACAAACAACATATTTAAGTTGAGGGTGTTGATATACCATGATTTTACGGTATTTTTGATACATTTCACATAAGATATGTGTGTGCTTAGGGCCATTTTGTATTGGAAATAATGCTTTTATGTCATGTTTGCAGGAAATAGGCTTGGACGGGATTTAATGATATGAATGCTGAAAAATCTGCAGCAGTAGCCACCCACGAAGGAACCTACAAACTGTAGTTCCTATGACGGTTCATCGATGGTGGGCGTAGATGGGAGAATCAGCGAAGTCTGACCAAGTGTGGAATAACGAAGCAACCTACAGACAGTAGGTCGACCTACTGGCCGTTCTGCACGTCTATAGGAGGTGTTCAGAGAGTCGAAGTTCCAGTACCTGATGAAAATCCTAAGTGTGAAGCCACAGAAGAGGACCTACGGACCGTAGGTCAACCTACAGTCTGTCATGTACGTCCGTCAGTGATGAACTGGGAGTTGAAGGTTCTAGGGCTTGCAGAAAAAGTCTAAGTGTTGACAAACGGAGGGGACCGACGGACCTTAGGTCGACCCACGATCCGTAGATCGAGTCGTCGACCAAAGCCGCATCCAGAAAGTTTATTTCCTTATTTTGTTTCGTTTTTGTTGAGGACATGTTTTTCTATAAATAGGGTATGTAAACCTCGTTTTAGGGGTTAGACATTATTGTTTACTTTTCGTTTTTGATATTTTCTTGGGAATTACCTTGCAAACTTTGGCAATTTGATTTCCGAATTTCGGTTTGTAAAATTTTCCCTTTGAAATTCAATTGGAGATTACGGGTTTCTTTGCTCTAAACGTAAGTTCATGAATTCTCTTTACAAAAATATGAATTGTGTTCTTTCAAGCATGAGTAACTAAATCCATAACTAGGGTTGTGGGAACCATGAGCAATTAACAACGTATGAATAATAACTAAGTAATTCTTGAATAGTCTTGATGCATGTATTGGTAATTCTTTTGCTTAGAAGTCTTTTTAACGGTGGCCAACGTTAGAACTCGCCTTGTTGCTACTTGCCGGACCAAGGAGGTAGTTAATAAGAAAAGAATTATCAACAGAGATTTAGTGTGATACTATATAATAGTCTAATGTCAATTGGTGCAAGAGTGAAAACTAAGCCATACATTGATGTGATGTCTAATCTGAGGTAAATGTAAGGGTTAGTAAATTATACACACGTAGCCGGACCAAGGTGCGGAGTGAAATTCCCTATTTGGGGGACCAATTACTTAGGGATACCTATCATACCAACTTTACATGTAAAACACTAGGAAATGATTACTATTATTAGAAATACCTGATGAGTTTGAGATTTGGACTCATTTAGGGCTTTATTTTTATAGGCTTAGTGTCCTCAAATGCTTATTTTGTGCCAATTACTGATGTAAAACCCTTGATTTTAAGGATTATGGATTGAGGAACAAAGCAAGGACACTAAGTTGCAAAAAGAAACAAAGTGAGCTGAAAGAATGAAGAAAAGAAAGCCTGGTGATCGGCAAGTCCATTTGGCGAGTCGTCGAATGGCCATTTGACCGCCTAAAGTTCCAGCGTGCCAAGCTCTGAGGGTAAATATCAAGTTGGCGAGAGAAAAGAGTTGTCGACGGATCGCCTAGTGGTTCTGTGACGTAGTGTTGTCTCCCCCCAAGTTACAGACCGTGAGGATGCTGAATGCCAAGGATTAAAGGCGATTGAAGTGACCATAGGGCGGATCACCGAGTGGATCGGCGAGCCCGACTTACTTAGCCGAGTGACTCTTCGCAACACATTTTTGGCGACTATAAATGCGTCTTTGAATATTTAGTTTAGGGATAAATTTTCATATCTTAGAATCTATTTTGGAGTTTTGAAATGAAGAGACAATTTTCTCTAGTTTTTCCTAAGCTTTGAAGAATTGAAGTTTTTCACTTTTGAGAAATTGAAAGTGGGTGTTTGATATTCTTCGAATTAGAGCATTGTAAGGATGAATCTACACTTTCCCAGTTGATGGATAATCAATTTGGTAACTGTTTTTACCTTTTTATGATGTCTAGCTAAAACCCCAATTATTGGGGTGTGATTATGTGATTATGGGCTGATTTAGCTTATGGGTGTTGATAATTGTTAGTTTATTTACTATTTAAAAGTGATTTCAATCATTTATTGTGGGTTAATTTAAGAATTTTAGTTGCAAACACGATTCTACCTTTGTGTTCTTGGCTTGCTCGAGAGAGAGGTTTTAGAACTAAGGTGTTTGATTGATGGTCTGTGGGTATTGGGTTGATTAGGGTTCAGCTCGAGAGAGTGCATCCTAAACCCTTTTCAACATATTCACCTCGAGAGAGTGAATGGACTAAGGTGTGGGCTTTTCTTATTTTGCATGCTTGTTGATGTTCGAGATAAATCAACTTGATTCGGGGTAAATTATTCGAGAGAAATTTTATCTCCTATATAGCCTAACTTACTCACTAATATTTAGCCATTTCTCTAATAGTTGCAAACACCCATTTGTCTATATTAGCCTATAATCGAATCACATCCCAGGAACCCGTCTCATTAATGTTATTTCGTATTGTTTGCTGCTGTTTGTAGTTGATAATTTCAAAACCAAAACCCCAGTTGACATTCGTATCACCCCCTAATTTGAATGATGTTTTTATTCGATCATTTTTATTCCTATGACTGAGTTGAGCATATTCATACTTCCCTATTGAATCTCAAACACGTACGTCTCTCTGTGGGATTCGACCCGAAGTCATTCAGTTGGGTTTTATACTGATTAGAAGTCGGTAGATCGCCGAGTCGTTCCACGACGCAGTGTTGGATCGCCTAAAGTTACAGACCTTGAGGATGCTAAATGCCAAGGCAGAAGGGTGATTGAAGTGACCATAGGGCGGATCACCGAGTGGATCGGTGTGCCCGACTTACTTCACCGAGTGACTCTTCGCAGCACATTTTTGATGACTATAAATACCTCTTTGAATATTTAGTTTAGGGAGAAATTTTCATATCAATTCAAATCTTAGAATCTATTTTGGAGTTTTGAACTGAAGAGACAGTTTTCTCTAGTTTTTCCTAAGCTTTGAAGAATTGAAGTTTTTCAGTTATGAGAAAATGGAAGTGGGTCTTTGATATTCTTCGAATTGGAGCATTGTAAGGACGAATATACATTCCCAGTTGATGGATAATCAATTTGGTAACTGTTTTTACCTTTTAATGATGTCTAGCTAAAACCCCAATTCTTGGGGTGTGATTATGTGATTATGGGCTGATTTAGCATATGGGTGTTTCTAATTGTTAGTTTATTTTCTATTTAAAAGTGAGTTCAATCATTTATTGTGGGTTAATTTAAGAATTGTAGTTACAAATATGATTCTACCTTTGTGTTCTTAGCTTGCTCGAGAGAGAGGTTTTAGAACTAAGGTGTTTGATTGATTGTTTGTGGGTATTCGGTTGATCTTGTTTCAGCTCGAGAGAGTGAATCCTAAACCCTTTTTCACACATTCAGCTCGAGAGAGTGAATGGACTAAGGTGTGGGCTGTTCTTATTTTGCATGCTTGTTGATGTTCGAGTGAAATCAACTTGATTCAGGATAAATTGCTTGAGAGAAAGTTTATCTCCTCTATAGCCTTGCTTAGTCACTAATATTTAGCCATTTCTCTAATAGTTGCAATCACCCATTTGTCTATATTAGCCTATAATCGAATTACATCCCAGGAACCCATCTCATTATTGTAATTTTGTACTGTTTACTGTTGTTTGTAGTTGATAATTTCAAAAGCAAAACCCCCATTTGATATTCGTGTCACCCCCTGATTTGAATGATGTTTTTATTCGATCATTTTTATTCCTATGACTGATTTGAGGATATTCATACTTCCCTATTGAATCTCAAACACGTACCGCTCTCTGTGGGATTCGACCCCAACTCATTACGTTGGGTTTTATACTGATTAACGACCATTGACACTTAGAATTTGATGAAGTGTCTTTGATAGCATTATTCAATCAAAATGGTGCCGCTGCCGAGAGTGGTGTTGTTTGAGATTATTTTGGTGAAGTTGGATTTTGTTCTTTGTAGTCATAGTTGAGTCTACTTACTTTCAGTTTTGGTTTGTGTGTTACCGTTTAAAACTGAGGGATGGGGCAGCTGAGGCATGAGAGGCGGAGACCGATGAGGAGCAGCTTCGGGAGTGAGATGCTACAGTATATGATGATCTTGCCAATCTAGAGGATGTGATGTTTGAGACGGCCCGCCAGACCTCCTTGAGAGACACCACTATGGCTGACCCTAGTGGAGCTGGTACTTCTGATGTTGCACCGGGCACTGATGCACAGAAAGATTGAGCGACTGCGTAGACATGACCCGGTCTTTACCTCCCTCTCTTTCATTTTCATTCACTTTTGGATAGTTTTATTGCATTTGAGGACAAATTGCTTTTATTTGTGGTGGGGTGAGGTATTTCCATACCTACCATTTGTGATTATTATTTTTGTTTATATAGTGGGTTTTTGTGCTATAAATTGTGTTTTGACACTGTTTTGTGGATGTTTGAGCTTATGGCTCCTTGTTTTGAATGTAAATGGTTTTAACCCTTCCAAAAAAAGTTTTCCACCTCTTGTTTTGTGTTAATGTGGTTGTTCTTGTGCAAATTTGAGTATCGGTCATTATCAATACTGATGACTTGAATAGTGCTCCTAATCGAAAAAAATGAATGCGCGGCTACGATGAGGCCAAATGAAGTTGCATAGACAATATGTGAACTTTTTGCATCTCGTTCTGACTAGCCAATTATCGAATGAGTTTCTTATGATGAACATTGCACACTAGCGAAAGTATGGAGTCTTGTTTTATATTGGTGCCAATGCCTTGTGTGATGAGCTTACCGTGAACCTTGTGTGATGACACCTAGAATTTTCCCCGTTGGTCCGGTTGACTAAGTGATTCAAGCTCTTGAAATGATCTTAGGCAAAAAAAATTAACAGTGAAACAATTTGACAATATAACTCTTTTGTGGCCAACCTTGTGAGATGTGTGAATCTTGCTTGAACCCCTTTGAGCCTTGCCCTTTTCTTGGAAGAAACTTGATGAAATTGAAACCCCTCTTTATCCATTCACCCATAATCCTCATGAAAGTGTGGTGTGTTGGAATAGTCAACTTAGGACAAAAGCCAAAGTTGGGGGTGTGGTGAAAAGAGAAGGAAAATCAAGAAGTCCCCCTTTATCCATGGACTTAAAAAAGATGGAACCCCTCCATACAAAAAAAAAAGAGAAAGAAAAGAAGAAACAAAAAGAAAAAGAATGGAAAAGTGGTGAAATAAAGTTGTGAAAATTGCAAAAGTAATAGGGTGTCCGGTAGTCCATGAGAAGTGAATAACGGGGTGAAATTTGAGCATGAATGAAAATGCTGAAGAAAAGGAAGGAAAGTTGTTCACACCACATTTCATGAGGATAGCAGCCACTGAGCCTAAATGACCATACCTTTACACTCAGCCCCGTTACAAGCCTTGAAAAGACCTTTTTGATCTTGAGTGATCTGAAACAAATGTTGGTTGGAAAATAAGGGCAAACCTATGGGTGAAGTCATGCATGTGTTCATCTTTTTGAGTGAAAGAGTTGTTTGTGATTTCGAAGCTATAAATTGTTGAATAATTGTGTGTGAATATGGAATCATATTTGTGTGAGGGCATGTGAGTACCTTTGTTGAGCTTGAACTTGCATTTGAAACAAGTATTGTGAACTTGAGAATCTTTGATAATGGTGAGTCACAAATTGAATCTTTGAGTGCACAATTGATCCTTTTATGAGTAAGTCGGGTCTTGTTGTGTGCACTCATGATTGAGTCTTTTGTAGCACTGTTTGAGACATCCATTTTGAACTGCTGAACTTGAGTTTTACTTGAGGACAAGCAAAAGTTTAAGTTGGGGGTGTTGATGAGTCCGAGATTTGGATTCATTTAGGGATTTATTTGTATAGGTTTAGTGTCCTCAAATGCTTATTTTGTGCCAATAACCGATGTAAAACCATTGATTTTCAGGATTACGGATTGAGGAACAAAGCAAGGACACTAAGTTGCAAAAAGGAACCAAGCGAGCTAAAAGAATGAAGAAAAGAAAGCCTGGTGATAGCCAAGTCCACTTGGCGAAACGCCGAATGGCCATTTGACCACCTAAAGTTTCAGCGTGCCAATCTCTGAGGGTAAAAATCATGTTGGCGAGAGAAAGGAGCAGTCGGCGGATCGCCAAGTGGTTCCGCGATGCATTGTTGGATCGCCCAAAGTTACAGACCTTGAGGATGCTGAATTCCATGGCAGAAGAGCGATTTAAATGACCATAGCGAGGATCGCCAAGTGGATCGGCGAGCCCGACTTACTTCGCCGAGTGACTCTTCGCAGCACATTTTTGGTGACTACAAATACAACTTTGAAAATTTAGTTTAGGGAGAAATTTTTATATCAATTCATATCTTAGAATCTATTTTGGAGTTTTGAACTGAAGAATCTACACTGACCCAGTTGATTGATAATCAATTTGGTAACTGTTTTTACCTTTTTAAGATGTCTAGCTAAAACTCCAATTCTTGGGGTGTGATTATATGATTATGGGCTGATTTAGCTTATGGGTGTTGCTAATTGTTAGTTTATTTGCTATTTAAAAGTGAGTTCAATCATTTATTGTGGGTTAATTTAAGAAATGTAATTGCAAATACAATTCTACCTTTGTGTTCTTGGCTTGCTCGAGAGAGAGGTTTTAGAACTATGGTGTTTGATTGATGGTCTGCTGGTATTGGGTTGATCTGGGTTCAGCTCGAGAGAGTGAATCCTAAACCCTTTTCCACACATTCAGTTGGAGAGAGTGAATGGACTAAGGTGTGGGATGTTCTTATTTTGCATGCTTGTCGATGTTCGAGAGAAATCAACTTTATTTGGGGTAAATTGTTCAAAAGAAAGTTTATCTCCTCTATAGCCTAGCTTACTCACTAATATTTAGCAATTTCTCTAATAGTTGCAATCACCCATTTGTCTATATTAGCCTATAATCGAATCACATCCCAGGAACCCGTCGCATTATTATTATTTCATATTGTTTCCTGTTGTTTGTAGTTGATAATTTCAAAACGAAAACCCCATTTGACATTCGTGTCACCCCCTGATTTGAATGATGTTTTTATTCGATCATTTTTATTTCTATGACCGATTTGAGCATATTCATACTTCCCTATTAAATCTCAAACATGTACCGCTCCTAGTTGGATTCTACCCTAACTCATTCAGTTGCGCTTTATACTTATTAACGACCTTTGACACTAAGAATTAGATGAAATGTCTTTTATAGCGTTATTCAATCAATACTGCGTTAAGAGCGTATGGGGAACACATACACCCTAGTTTCTCTCTCTCATTGATAACAACAAAGTTTGAATCTTGCTCATTTGTTACTTAAACAACAATCGGTTATTTGATTCACAAAATCCCCTTTTTATTTACTTGTCTCGGAAATAAGTTGACTAAACGAATATAATAGTGAGTTAAGTTTAAGTCAGACCATATTCCTCGTGGGATCGACCCCAACCTACAAGTTGGGTTCTTTATTTGACAACGATCGCTTATACTACTTTAGGGAGATGTAATTTGAGCGTATCAAGGGGTCGTCGGTCAAGCTCTTCCCAACAGGGCTTCACTAAAATGAGCATAACTTTTTACTCCAAGATGGGATTTTAGCAAACTTGGTGGCGTTGAAAAGAGGATTCAGTTATCTTTCATTTGATAGGTCATGGTCTACCTAATTCATTCTGTTCTAAAAGATATGACTGTTTGAAGTTGACCCAACAACCAATTCCTACCATGGACCATCCTGGTCGACTGTGGGTGGGGTCAAATACCATAAAAATTTGGGGCCCAACGACAGACCCCACCTACGGACCATGTCTGAGACCATGAACCGTCGGTGGCTTCTGTGGTTCTTGCACCAAGTCTAGAAAGCTGTATTTTTTTTATTTTCTCAAATCTGAGATGTTACATATCTCCCCCTTGGGACATTCGTCCTCGAATGATGTCTAAACAAGCTAAGTATGGAGGGAAGGAGCTGCAATCCCTAGCACTAAGTACTAGAAAATGATACCTAACTTAACTGAATTTCAAAAACATGCAAATATGCTGAAATGCAAGAACAACTGAAGGAAAAAGATACTAAGACTGAATTTATGCACGAATAAACAGAGAGACTGGAGGGGAACTATTATCTGAAGCTGAGACGGAATCCGAAGGAAAAAGATGAAGATACTTGGCCTTCATGGCTGCTTCTGCTTCCCAAGTAGCTCCCTCTACAGACTGACTCCTTCACAAAACCTTCACCGAAGAGACTTCTTTATTTCTCAACCTTCGAACCTAACGATCAAGAATTTCAACTAGCACCTCCTCATAAGTGAGACTTGTCTTCAGAGACACACTTTATAATGGTACTATTGATGTTGGATCACCCACGCACTTCTTCAATAAGGAAATGTGAAAGACTGAATTGTATGCTGCTAGTTCTGCTGGCAACTCTAACTCATAAGCCACATTACCAACCCTTTTCAGGATACTGTAAGGACCTACATATCTGGGACTGAGTTTCCCTTTCTTGCCAAATCTCATCACCCCCTTTATAGGTGACATCTTCAGGAAAACCTAATCATAGATTTCAAACTCTAAGTCCCTTCTCCTCACATCTGCATAGTACTTTTGACAAATCTGGTCTATCTTAAATCTATCTCTGATGAGCTGATATTTTTCCATAGATTCATGAACCGAATCTGGCCCAATCAATGCTGTTTCACCTACTTCAAACCAACCAATCAGGGACCTGCATCTACGCCCATATAGTGCCTCATACGGGGTCATCTGAATACTGGAATGGAAGCTATTATTATAAGGGAACTCAATGAGAGGTAGGTGATCATCCCAACTACCCTTGAAATCGATCACGCAAGCTCTCAAAATATCCTCTAAGGTCTGAATGGGACGTTCTGCCTGACCATCCATCTGTGGATGGAATGCTATACTGATATTTACCTGAGTACCAAGACTTTTCTAAAATGATTTCCAGAAATGAGAGGTAAACAGAGGATCTCTATCTGAGATGATAGACAAGGGAACCCCATGCAACCTGGCTATCTCATGGATGTAGAGTTTGGCGTAGTCCTCCGCTGAATCTGTAGTCTTGACAGCCAAGAAGTGAGGGGACTTAGTAACTCTATCCACTGTCACCCAAATGGAGTCATGTTGTTTGCGAGTACGAGGTAAACCTGTAATGAAGTCCATGTTTATCACTTCTCACTTCCATGTAGGAATGCTAATCTCCTGAGTCATACCTCTTAGTTCTGATGTTCTACCTTAACATGTTGGCAATTTGGAAACTTAGCCACAAAGTCTGCTATGTCCCTCTTCATGCCGTTCCACCAAAAGACTTCCCGTAGATCACGGTACATCTTAGTGGAACCTGGATGAATGGAATACCTGGAGTTATGAGCATCTATAAGAATCTGCTACCTTAACTCACCCACAGTAGGAACACATAAGCCACCCTGGTAACGAAGCACACCATCTCCCCCTTGGGAGAACACCTCAACTTTCTGTTGATGAACTACACCTTTAAACTAAAATAATATAGGATCACTATCCTATTTTTCCTTTACCTCCGCTACTAGTGAAGATTCTGATCTATTATGAACTATCACACCGCCCTCTGACATGTACTTAAGACCAACTCCTAAGCGAGCAAGCCGATGAACATCTTTTGGTAATTCTTTCCTTTCTTCCTCAACATGTGCTACACTACCTATAGACAATCTGCTGAGAGCATCAACCACTACATTGGCCTTACCAGGATAGTAAAGCACATTCATGTCATAGTCTTTGAGGAATTCAAGTCATATCCTCTGACGAAGATTCAACTCTTTCTAGGTGAACACATACTGGAGGCTCTTATGATGTGTGAATACATCTATGTGAACACCATACAAGTAATGTTTCCAAATCTTTAAGGTAAATACTACGGCTGCAAGCTCGAGGTCATGAGTTGGGTAGTTCTTCTCATGTACCTTATACTATCTAGAAGCATAAGTTATGACCTTACCTCGCTGCATCAACACACAACCTAGGCCGACCCTGGATTCATCACAATAAATCACATAACCGTCTGATCCATCTGGTAGAGTCAAGACAATAGATTTAGTCAACCTAGTCTTCAGTTCTGAGAAGCTTTTCTCATACTCATCTGACCACTGAAATCTGACCTTCTTCTACGTCAACTTGGTCACTGGGAAACTATGGATGAAAATCCTTCAACAAATCTCCTGGAATAACTGGCCAAACCCAAGAAACTTCTGATATCTATTGGAGAGGTGGGTCTGGGCCATTGCTTCACTGCCTCTATTTTCTGAGAATCCACTCGGATCCCTTCGCTGGATACCAAATGACCAAGGAAAGAAAGACACTGTAACCAAAATTCACATTTGTTGAACTTAGCGAATAACTGGCGATCTTTGAGAGTTTGCAGAACAACTCTCAGATCAGTCGCATGCTCCTCCTCACTCCCAGAATAAATGAGGATATCATCAATAAAGACAATGACAAACGAGTACAAATACTGTTTGAACACCATGTTCATTAGGTCCATGGAAGCTGCAGGAGCATTTGTTAGTCCAAAAGACATAACTACGAATTCATAATGACCATATCGAGTTTTGAAGGCTATCTTCAGAATGTCACTATCTCTGACTCTAAGCTGATGATAGCCGGATCTGAGGTCTATTTTCGAAAAGAAACTAGAAGCCTGAAGTTGGTCGAACAAGTCATCAATCTTGGGGATGGGATACTTATTCTTGATTGTGACTTTGTTCAACTGTCGATCGTCAATGCACATTCTGAGAGAACCATCTTTCTTTTTCACGAACAACACTGGATCACCCTATTGAGAGATACTAGGTCTGATGAAGCCTTTATCTAGAAGGTCTTTCAACTGCTCTTTAAATTCCTTAAGCTCGGCTGGAGCCATTCTGTCAGGAGGAATTGAAATAGGCTGGGTATCTGGAAGGAGATCTATTTCAAAGTCGATTTCCCTAATCTTGTCTCCCTCAACCTGCTGAGAATGAGTCATGAGCCTAGAGATATTCATATCCTCTAGCAGCATAGCATTTTTGCACTCTGTCTTCACCAAGTTGGATACCCCAAATAGAAACTTACTCAAATGTGCCCTTAGATCAGCAACCATATGTGGAGCATACCTGGAGAGTTGAGTGAACTTCAGCCCGTACTCTTGGACTGACATTGTACCTTGTCTCAAATTTATAAGCTCCTAAACTTTAGCTTCCCTCAACTCTCTCGGAAACAACCTATCCAGAAAAGCTCCAGTAAAACACTCCCAAGTCATAGGAGCTGCATCCACACCCTTGTTTTCTTTCCACTGAGTGAACCGAATATGAGCTACATCCTTAAGATTGTAGGATGCCAACTCCACCCTATCGTTACCAGTCACTTGCATCACTCCAAAGATCTTCTTGACCTCATCAATGAAAATATGTGGGTCCTCACCAACCTGCGACCCTAGAAATTCAGGCATATTCATCCGAACAAAGTATCGAACCCTAGCTGCCGTTGATCCACTTTGTATTAGTAGGAACTAAGACCTGTTGATTGTTCTGATTGGCTACACTTTGAGCCAGGAGATGGATCGCATTCCAAAATTCTGCATTCGTAACCTCATGGTTTGGGACTGGAGGAACTGTGTTAGCATTGCGTGCATTAGCATTCCTTGCGTAAGCTCTACGAGAAGGCATGATCTAAAATGCATAACAATGGATTAGAAAGGAGATAATACCCATGCACAATAAGAATAGCAAGGAAAGTGATTTTTTTTCTTAAAACACTTCGTAGCCTCCCCCTCATAGATGTGGTGCACTTTACACCTATAAAAGAGACTCTACTTAGTACGGCTTTCAGACATCCCAGGACACTTAAACCTGATGCTCTGATAACAAGATTGTCACGCCCCGAGGCTACCACCTTGACGTAATACGGGACCTAGGATTACGAGTGACCCCAAGCTAACCTTGTGTCTGGCATATCATAAGCATACTATAAAATTAATGAATAAAAAAAGTACCATGCAGAAGCTAAATCAATAGATAACTGAAAGTGGGGAATACCCAAATAGTCTGAAGGCATAAAACATACTAAGAGTCTAGTGATACTAAACAATAACTCAAAACTAAAGCTCAATCTACTACTATTTCTGAAAAGCCTCTAACTGAGTTGAGTTGCTGGGACATGCCCCCCAGCTAACTCTAACAAAGCTGAAAACTGAAAGTAAAGACTCATATGAAAAGCATTCTATTGGCATCGAAGTATGAGGACTCACCACTGAAGCTATTGAATGCGGACCGATATTCGATCTAAGCGTGATCTGGATGCTGAGTACCTGAACCTACATCATGAAAGGATGTAGCGCAGAGTATGCGTCATTACTTGGAATGTGCTGAGCATGTAGGATATAGATACTAAGTTGAACAAAGATATATTAGCTGAACAAAGCATAACTAACCAATGACATAATATGAACATAATATAAATACTGAAATATAATTGAAAACTAAGCTAAATGCAATGACCAAGTACTAATCATGAACATAACATGCTGAGACTAAATACTGAAGTATAAATTGAAAACCTGGTAAAATGCAGTAGAGTCTCACTGTGGGAGCTACTATCAACAGACATAAAACCACGTGAGCTAAACGTGGAGTCTGATGTATACACCCCATCGAGAGGACACAATATACCTTGCTAGGGGTATAAAGGCATGACTAGCGTGATCACTAAATCAGATGCCCAACAGAGGAGACTTATACTCCTACGGGGGCACGTAGTTCTCTGACAATACGGGTACGCTGAAACCCTAGTCCAATTTAGTGTTAAGTCTACTCCCAAATGAATATGTATATGACACATTATGACTGAAATACTGAAATGTTGAATAGCCAAAATACTAACATGCGAAATCTGAGAATGTAAAATTATATACTGATAATGTGACATTTAAGAACTGAAGCATGATTATCTGTTTTACTAACCTAGCAAATGCATTTCATGAACTAAAAGAAACTACACAACTAGGTTTCTGAGTTTCATACAAGGAATTTAACAGCGATTCCAAGAAAACATGATAATTCGATTAGGAACACTATAAGCTAAATCATTACCAATATCTAAAGATTCTAGAAATCCTAGGTCTAAACGAGATATAGGGAATCAAAAGTCTGACTGAATTCTAAGGACCTAGTGGACGAAAGGAATCCACTAGTGAAATCCCACATACCTGGTGATGAAATCTACGGAAAAATCCTTCGATTTTGGGGCTAGAACTTGAAGGAAACCTGCTGGTTGTTCTTAGGAAAGCTAGCGCCTCTTGCTTCTCTTTTTGCTATATTTTTGATGAATTTTTGAGAATAATGGGTCAGGTATGTCTGACTAAGTTATTAGGCTTAAACTGAGTAAAATGACGTAGTTTAGGCATTAAACGACGTAGTTTAAGGGCCCCAACGCATAGGAAGAAGACCTAAATGACCATAACTTAAAAGCTGACGAAGGTCATCCACGGAGGAACCTACGGACCGTCGGTTGACCTATCAACTGTCAGTAGGGTTCATCGGTCAAGCTCTACTCGACAGGGCATCAGTAAAATGAGCATAATTATTTACCGCAAGATGGGATTTTAGCAAACTCGGTGGCGTTGGAAAGAAGATTCAATTATTTTTCATTTGATAGGTCATGGGCCACCTAATTCATTCTGTGCTAAAAGATATGACCGTTTGAAGTTGACCCAACAACCAATTCCCTCCAATTGGTTGCTGACCCTCACCTACGGCTAGACCTACAGTCTGTAGGTCCAACCACAGACCGTCTTGGTCGACCGTGGGTGGGGTCAGAGATCATAAATATATGGTTCCCAACGACGGACCCCACCTACGGACCGTGTGTCTGACCACGGACCGTCGATTGCTTCCATGGTTCTTACACAAGGCTTGGAAAGCTGCATTTTTTTCAATTTTCTCAAATCTGAGGTGTTACAGTGTTGACACACAATTTTGACCGACCTATAACCCTTTCGGAAGTGCTATTTGATCACGTATGTATTTTTAAAACATATTTCCCTCTTATTACTTGTTTAAAACTTTAATCAATTGTGTCTAAATAAGTATATATTTTATTATTTATAATTTTCCAAAATTATTGTAATTATTATTAAATTATTCTTTATTACTATTAAATTCTTATATTTATCGATAGTTAAACTCGAAAGAATTACTTTACTTATTTATTTAAATGTTTTTAAAATTTAGGTGAGTTTAATTATATGAAAATATTATAGTTTGTGTAGTATCTTATTAATTGAATAGCATCTCCTTAATCTTCTGTTAAATCATTCAAAGCTTAGCCTTTTTATCCAATTTTATTTCAATTCTAGCCCTTTTTCCATTCAATTCCATTTCAAATTTAGCCTCATATTTCAATTTAATTGCAATTTTAGCCCTTTTTCTCTTTGCGATTATAACCAATTCATTCCTATTTCACATTTCAATCCAACCTCATCTTTCAATCCTGACCACTCATCTCACTCCGATTTAATCTCAGCCATTCATTGCATTTAGATCAACGAACCAGATCTCTTAATCATTTCCTTTCTAATTTAAAACCTAAAAGACCAAAACCCTACAAATTTCATTCTTTTCCCATCTCCTGTAGACCACCACCCAGCCCCCCTCCCTATCGCCTCTCCATTTCCTGGCGAGACTGCTTCCATCGCGAGCCAACGGCCGGCAAGAGAGGTCGCCGATCATCCTCTTCTCCTTCCGTTGTCCTCTCACTCCTCTCCCACCTCTTTATCTCTACTCTTCTCTCTTTTCGTTGAGGACGAACGACATCAGAAGCAGCAACCGGTGAGAACCAACCTCGACTCCGGCAAGTAGCTACGATGTCGAGCGACAAGTGAGCTCCACTCCCCTTCTCTCTTCTCTCCAGCGAAGGCGACCATAAAAACAATAGGAGCGGTACTGGTACGAGCTCTGGTCAGTAGGTGCGAGGACGATGAACGCCTCTCTGACTAAGCGAGTTCCGGTAAAGCACGAGGTTTGGAATTGGTTTGAAAGCAGATCTCATCAAATCCGTAACCGGTACTCTTTTAAATTATTACTCCATCTGTTCAAACCTCTGCTATCTCTTTCAAATGATTCATATATGTTTGCATAAAACTTCTTACTACCGTTTGGATATGCTTGTTATAGTTTATGATATGCAACTGCTCTTGAATCTTGGGTTGATAGCTTGCTAAACCTTCTCATTTTTACTTGTCAAAATACTCATAGTATTGTTGATTTGGTCTAAAACTTTCTGTTTAAGAACTTCACTGTCTCTATGTGCCTTCTGAACTTGAGATCAGTATTAATGTAATTATATATCTCTAATATTGTTGGAGTGTGCTTTGGCAGGATTCACTATTAATTGATTGATTTGCTTAGTTTTTATTGACTATTCTTCGTGATTAATTTTATATCTCTAAAATCGTTGGAGTATGGTTTGGTAGGATTAACTATAAATGTTATTTGTTTGCTATAATATTGGAATCTGTTAATCGTTGTCTTAATATGGTATGGTGAAGGGGTTTAGAAATCAGTATGTAAAGGCGTATGTCTTGGTAATTGATTTGGGCTGTAAGTATTTCTTTCCTTCATATTAATTATTTCTTTTCCTGATTCTGCATATTTATTTTAATTGACTTTTGGTAATTGAGTAGATTTTTACTTACATAGTTTTGGAAAAATAGACTTTTAGTCTTTTTATCTTGTTTAAGGAAAATTATATCCCACTAATTTATCCTGTAATATTCCTCTCCTAAAAAATGTATTTCTCCTCCCATGATTATTTGGTAAGTGGTTGTTTACTCTAATTGATATTCATTCCCTTATATAAGTTGTGGAGATTATTACTTGATTTTTTTTTCTGGTAAATCTTTATTTGGTTAAAGTAAAACAATCCTTACCGATTGGCTTCCTTCTGAATAAGGAAAATATTTTTAATTGAACCAAATTTAGTCCTTTTCCTTTTATACATGTCCTTTCTTGGAATATATAAAGAGAGCTCCATTTCATTCTTTTGGACACGCTAAAAATACTTTAACAAGAGCAAAAATACTCTCTACTCTAAAAGAAAAAAATAAAATCCGGTGAACATTCTAAGAGGTGCTTCTCTATTCGGTTTTGCGTTGTTCCGGTCGAACATTTGATTAAGTTTGTCTTCGTTGCTAATTTATTAAACTGCTTAATCGGGTAGTTTTCTTCGCATATTTTACCTTTCTGTTTTGCATCAATGTTTATCTACTTTTATGCATGAGTTCATCATGTGTATAATAAATAAAGGAAACATCCGGATCAATTTTCTTAACCCTTTTGTCTCAGTGCATGATTTTATATGATTCCATGACTAAATCCATATTTGTCTTAATGCTTTAGGATTTTACCCTTTTATAACTGATCTTATCATATACACTTGTTCGTATCTCTCGTTGTACATTAACATTGGTTTGGAGAGGATTCCGGACGAGACTAATTATGTTTAAAAACACACACACACAAATATTTTTTTATGGTTTAAATCTCAAAAAGAAAAACATCCATCCTAAATTTATATTTTTATAGTGTTAATCATATTAACTTTTTATATGTTCTTTTTTGTTTGATGAAAATCCTCAAAAGAAATGATCGATAATTAAACTATAATTTCTTTAATGTAAGTCACTTCATTTTTTCCTTTCTAAGTATAGTTTTATTAATTTTATTTTATATGGATAAATAAGAATAAGCGTGTGTTAGGAAAATGTCGTCGGTTTGAATTGTGTCACTGATAAAAACATAATTTCAAAATAAAATTTGATTTTGTTATATGATTGACTATTAAAGCATAAATCTTTTAATCTGACACACATAAAATATGAAAGATGTTTTAACAATGTTCTCAAATGCATAGTTTAATAATGAGAAATAACATTAAAGAAAGATTGATGGCTAATTCATAACAAAGATCCAGATACAAAGAACACTAATATTTGATGATAATATTCCCTATATTTGTTCATTTAAATATCTACCTTGCAGCCTTGAATTGAATAATCATGAAAAAAGGATTATAATTTCAACGGGGTTCCCTAAATTAAAGGCAGAGATAAATAAAAAAAATTAACCTTTATAAAATGCCAAATCTGAAACTTATTAGTAGAAACCTTTAGATCCAAGTCTTAAAATAAAAAAATTATGATTCAAAGATTAAATCTTAGATCCATAGCCTTAAATGCTTGAATAATACATAAAGTGTTGTCGAAATCAGAAGAAAGATAAAAGGATGATAAAATCATACTCTATATGTTATTTGTAGACATACAAGGGGAGTGAGCAAAAATATCATGTAAAGGCTTTGTTTCAGCCATATCGATAGGCGAGGAGACCAAGGTATAGTGAAACTGATAGGCTAGAAGTACTTTCTAGGGTTTTTTATGAAGCTAATTTTTATAGCCTCTAAGAACGCATCATGTTTACTAAATCACCCTTATTTAACTTTAAAGTTTTACTAAAAAAATCCAGACATTAGGAGAAAGCTCTCTAAATGTGTTGTATATGACATGCATGATCTTCATATTTGAGTGTACTATCTGAATGTATTGTAGATGACGTGTATTGCCTATTTAACCTTTCTTTAAAGGAAATGAAATAAAAGAATTGTTACTATTGAACGACTTCAAAAAACAACTTAATTAATTTAAATAAATAAAAAGAAATTTCTAATTAGTAGTACATTTATTAGAATGCTAAATGAGAAAACTAGTCGTAAACTCAAAGTAAAAAAGATAAATAAATCATACTTTTATATGGTGAAATTTAAGATATATACTTGATGATTGATCCCTATATAATTTTGTCCCAAAACTAAAAACCTCCTTAGTGACCGTTGAGGACGGTCTCTAAAGCTTCCATTTTGCATGTTTTTGGAATTTGAATTCGAATAAATGGGTTACAAAAAAGAAAGTTTTTCATCTTTTTGGAATAAATACTGAAGAAAATATTAGTTGGTTGAATCAATTCTTTGAGTTTTCTATCTTTATTTCTTGCATTTTCATGCCTGCACGATCTTGGTTGAGATCTGGATTGATGTTTTCTTATTTCTTCATTTTTGTTCTGTATATTATTTTGCACTTCACTAAGATATCTGTTTTACTATCAATTTCTTGATGGTTGAAAATGAGAGGGGTGGGGGTTTCTAATTTCAAGTATTTAGGATTAAAATCTCAATTTTTTTGTTCTGTGTATTATTTTGCTATGGATTGAGCTGTGGTGATGATATTGTTTGAATTTTTTAAATTTTTTTGAACTCTATTGGAATACTATTTTAAACAATTTTAAATTCAAGTTAATTAAAAAGGCTTTTGTTTTGTGAAATCTTATGATGATTTTTGAGAGGAGATCAAATGATTATTATAATTATATCTGAATGAATGTAATAATATTTAAATTTTACTGTTTTCCTTTTTCTATTTCTTAGAATGTCATGTTACTCTGTCATTTTATTTTATGTATTTTAATTTAACAAGATATGACGTTTAAGAAAGTAATGAATTTTTTTGAATCATGTAGTAAGATGCGTATAATGTATCCAAATATCATTAATAGAGTCAGAATGGATGATTTTGTGTCAAAAAATTAATGATATTTGAATATATTATACGCATCTTACTACACGATTCAAAAGTTTTCATTACTTTCTTCAACTTCATGTTTTGTTAAATTAAAACACAAAAATTAAAATTACACAGTAACATGACATTCTAAGAAATAGAAAAATGAAAAAAATAAAATAAAATATTATTACTTTCGTTCAAATATAATTATAACAATCATTCGATCTCCTCAAAAAAATCATCATTAGATTTTACAAAACAAGACCATTTTTTATTAACTTGAATTTAAAATTATTCGAAATAGTATCCCAATAGATTTCAAACAAATTGACAATTTTCAAATAATCTCATCACCACAACTCAATCCACGATGATTTCTACCAACCTTTCAATTTCTTGATGGTTGAAAATGGGAGGGTGGGGATTTCTGATTTCTACCAACCTTTCAATTTCTACTAAAGATGAGTGAACCTACCCCTCTTTACCATTTTGATTCGAACCCTACATATTTAGAGTTGGAGGTGGAGATGTGCACCTCATTTTTTTCTTCTATTTCCTGTCTTGAAATTTAATTACTAGATTGACGATGTTTCTGCTTATTTTCTCATTGCGGGTTTTTGTCCAATCATCTTAATACAAAATATGCCTTATGTTTCTCGTACTCTGTGTTTGTGGTTTGTTGTTACTCTACTTCGATTTTTGTATTCATCACATCAACTTTGAGGGTTTTTGATTCCAAGAACTCGGATGAAAATCTCAATTTATTTTGTTCAATATATTATTTTGCACTACACAGAGATTTCTGGTTGGTTTTACTAACAACCTTTGATGATTGAAAATGATAGGGATGGGGGTGGAAGTTTCAGATATTAAGAATTACCCATAGAAAATCTCTTCATCTTTTTTTCCACTAAAGATGAATGTACCCATCCGACAACTTTAGAGTTGGAGGTGGGGATGTGCACCAGATGTGTTTCATCTGTTTCCTGTTTTGAAATGCAATTTTCTTTCCTTGTGGGTTTTCGTCTAATCGTCTTAACACAAAATATGTCTGTGTTTGTCGTTTCTTGTTACTCTTCTTCTAATTTGGGTATTCATTACAATATCTTTAAATTTAATGTTTGAACCACAACTATGATTTGTTGAGAAGAATGGCTTCAACATCAGCTTACCTGATTCAAGATCAGGATATAAATAGAAATATCTAACAACTGGAAAATAAATTTGTGAGATATTGTATACTATTTGCATTCCTAGCACCCTTTCCTCAAGTACACATTCACTATTTTTGTATTGAATTTTTTATTTTATTAAATTAAATGTAGTAATCGACATATCAGCGAGATATCCCAACGAAGGATTATGTTGAAGTGGAAGAGATTCCAGAACTGATCTTTTATAATTAGGATCGTTGTGTATCTTTTTACCCTTGTGTTGTATCTTCTAGCTCAGAAAAGCCATGATATATAGGCTGGACGGATGATAGTGTTCTAGATTTTGCAATTATTGGAACAACTATCCATTCAAAGCATTGATGGACACTACTTTGAACTAAATGATCACTCACAGCCCTTTGAGAATTGTTAAATACATATCTGTCGTAGTCATTGGTCAGTCACGTATCCTAAATTAGTTAATGCTTTTCTATTTTTTTTTCTAAATTTTTTGTTTCAGAATGATTGGATGTATTGTTGTTAATAGTAGTTTTCTAGACCTTCTCAAGTTGGGATTACTGCATCTTTAGTCTGTCTTTTATTTATAAACAGTAACATGCCAAGCCACATTCCCAACCTGTATGACCGGAGTGATCTCTACTCTTTTTATCAAGAGAATATAAACTATACCTAGAGTGTGTGCATAACTTATCCATCTTGTGCAAGGTAGAAAGATTCTTTCCAATAGGCCTCAAAAACAAGTTTAAAATAATACAAGAGTAAAGAAGCAATGATGATAAGGAAATTATCTAAACCAAAATAAGTAGGATAAGCAAATGTAATACTACAAAAATTGGTAGTATTAACAAGGAGAAGAGGGAGCAGAAAAGGTGCTTCAACTAGAACCATGCTCTTCCAGAATGAAAAAAAGAAATCAATCAGCTACCGACAGGATGGACTGCAGTTGGCAAATTTTTTCCTTTATTTCAATTGCAAGGGGGAGTACTTAACCTTCAATATAACCCAGACCAACAGAAATAAAATCAAGTAACTCTTTAGCAGCTTGTTCAATTATGAAAATCTTAGATGGTCGAATAAATTTTGAGATTTTTCTATATTTATTGATGTTTCCTTCTTACTTTATTTATGTTCTGTATTATTTTGCACTTTTACTATGAACCTTTGATTTTTCTTGTAAAATTTCTTTATGGTTGAAAATGGGTGGGGGTTTCCGATTTCAAGAATTTAGGATGAAAATTTCTACTAAAGATTAATGTACCCCTCTTCACCCTTTTGCTCGATTGATGATTCGAACACTACAAATTTAGAGTTGGAGGTGTAGGGTGTTTATGTAATGACACGATTTCTCAAGTAATGATGCCACCTCCTAAAACCCATGAATAGGTAAGCCAACCCCTACCCAGAACGACAAGTAATTTGTATAAGGGTAGAACTAATAAAAATAACACTAAAACGACAAAACGAGTGAAAGCAAGCCAACGACTATATACAAGAGAATCCCTCCCAAAATAAGGAAGTCACATGTGCAGAGCTGTCTAAAATGAAAGTACAAGTCCCAAAAGTGGACCACAAGCAAAGCCGTCTCAAAAGAAAAAGACTAGTTAATATGTACAGAAGGAGACAAGATGATCTAGGATGTCTAGTGCTCATCCATGTCTGTGATCCTGAAAGCTATTGAACATGGCACGAAAAATCACTGATGGTAGCCGGTTCTAGGACTTACATCATGAAATGTAACATGAGTACCAAAATAAAGGTACCTAGTAGGTTTCAAGACCGACCGAGCAAGAAAGGTAAAAGTAATATGAACAGATAGAATCTAGAGACAAACAAAGGTCAAACCGGGTATGAAAGAAAGCACACCAGCATACTGAAAGTAAATCTAAGTACTACTAAACTAAACCTAACTGAACCCCGTAAGGCTAGAAGGTACACTGGTACGAAAGTTTAAACAAAACCCGAATATTCTCCCTTAAACTCGACAGGTACACAAAATATCTAAATCTATTGAGAGAAGAGTACAACGAAGCGAATGTCGGGCTCCTACCCCAAGTAACCAAAAATACTTAACAATCCAGTAAACTCCAAGTCCAGCTAATAAGAGTGAAAATCAATCTAGGCCGCCTAGCGAGCCAGTCCATTCCCAGCCCAGCTAACAAGAGTGACTCAGGGGCATATCTGTCACGCCCCGAGCCTACACCCTGGACGTGGCAGGCACTCAAGAATCATTGCTGGCCCCAAGCGAACCCTTGTTCTGGCTCAACTCTCTGGGGAACACTTACTCATAAATAAATGAACTCAAAACAAAACTTTACTCAATGACTTTAAAAGAAATAAGTCCTAATGTATTAGAACATTCATTGGCCAAAGAAGGCAACTCAAGTCTTAAACATTAAAAATAGAAATGAAAAGACTCCTCGACTACTACTATCTATCTATGAAGCCTCTAAATGACAAAGATGAAAGTCGGGACAAGACCCACAACATTCTAACAAAGCTGAAAAGTCAATGGAATCCTCAAAAAGCAAGGAGGCTCCCCAAAGCTAACTCAAACTGCAAGTGGTATCAACGAAGCGCCTGTTGATGACCCTAGTTACCTGTATCTGAAACATAAGCATGAACTGTTAAAAAGGAAGAAACAGACTCACCTCAACTCAACTCAACTCTAGGATACTCAAGGATACTCAAAGATACTCAAACTTAGAAAAACTCAACTCAGTTAAATATAAAAGCAATAATAAAGATGCATTATAAAAAAAACTTTTAAAATAGTAGATAATAACTCAATGTATTTAAAAAATACAATAATAACTCTTTTACTCTTATTTGGGAGATTTTCAAACCGACATCCATCACTATGAGCTTTGTGATAATACAACGTCTTACCCACGTTGTCAGAACTGTCCTATACCTTGCCGGAGCATAAGACATCATCAACTAAGTGGATCCATTATGCTATGCTTAAAAAGTAATAAGGAATCATCTAAAAAGTATGACCCTTTCTACCCACGTTGGCAATACATAGTTTACGCTGAACTCATCCCCATATCGGTGTCAATACTACTCCCAACAATATAACTCATGCTCATATGTTTAAAAACATTTCCTCATCCTCAAACTTCGCGATTATTACGCAAAAGGGATTTCTTAAAAGAGATAGTACACAAAACTTCTCATGAACTAATTTAGAAATCGATGGTTCCTCTTATTTTAAATGTAAAAACATTTACTCTTGAGAATATTTAGTTCCCATATATTCATTTTGAAAAATGAAAGTCAAATCTCCTCATCCACATACTCAGGTACTCAAGTCTTAAATTAAGTTTTTAAAGTTTGTAAAAAGACTTCTCAAAATAACTCAGAAGACTCTATAAAACTTGACTTTTATTCTTTTCTTGAATTTGAATTATGAATTCAAGAGTTACGATTCATGATATGAAGGACCTCATGATGATTAAATGTAGTTTAGATAGTTAGTATTAAGGAAGGAATGAATGCTCAACTCGAAGGGACAAGCAGATATCGATGAACGAAGAAAAAGGTGGCCTGCCACTCCTGGCGTAGGGGTGGCACGTTCCTCTAGGCCTCCAACTACTGAGTATCAATTATGGTGCACTGCTGGCGCCCCACGCCAGCCCTTCTGGCGCATCTGGGGTGTGGCGCTCCAACCCCTTTCAAGAATGATACGATGAATTTTTCTTCCTGTTTTCTTACTCTAATTAACCTAGAATCGATTGTTTTCCTCAAATTTTCATTTGATTCAATCACCCAATATATGTACACGAGAATCTACTCAATTTTCCTCAAGAAAAACCATCAAAAATCAAAATCCTCACCTCAAGAATTCATCAACTCCATAAACAAAGCATGAAGAACAAAACCTCAAGAACACTCATCAAGAATTCATATCATTCAACATCAAGAATGAAATTACGGATGGAATTCACATGATTGGCGTGTGGGTGAATTAACCCAACACTATGAAAACCTACATACCTTAATTTGGCAAAACAAATCCTCGATTCGCAAGAAATCTTTGCGAACGCTTGGACTCCTCCTTGTTTCCTCCTCTTGAACTCCTCTCAAAACCCTAAGCGTGATTTTGAATTATGAAAAATGATCTAAGTCAGTTTAGACCCCTATAATATCTCCAAAACCGTTTAGAGCTAATGGGGTAAGGAAAAAACCAAATTACCCCTCATTAATTCGGGTAAATTTCCTTAATTGGACATGCCAAATTTAAAAGGGCATATCTCCCTCATCCGAACTCAAAATTTAGCAAACTCGGTGGCATTGGAAAGAAAATTCAAAGACCTATCATTTGATATATTATAAGCCACCTATCGTATCCTGTACTAAAAGTTATGGTTGTTTAAAGTTTACCCAAAACTCACAACTTAAGACTAACTTTGACAAATCTCAAATTCGCTCTTTCCAATTTAGTTCTTTCTAAAAGTAGCTCTTTCTAAGATCGAGGTGTTACAATATCTCCCCCTTGGGATCATTCATCCTAGAATGGGATTACTCTAAGTAGAAATGAGGGTGGAAACATCTATACCCCACTCAAACACCCCAAAAGCTCAACTTATAGAGTACCAAGAAAAGAATTAGTACCTTGGTTTGAAGCTTCTTCGGAAGTAAAAAGATGTGGGTATCTATTCTTCATGTCCTCTTCAACCTCCGAAGTAGCTTTCTCGACAAACTGGTTCCTCCATAAGACCTTGACTGATGCAACCTCTTTGGTTCTCAACTTGCGAACCTAATAATCAAGTATCTCAATGGATATCTTCTCATAAGATAGGCTATTCAAAATATCTTCAATAGGTATAGTAAGTGAATGATCACCCATACATTTCTTCAACATTGAAACCTGGAATACCAGATAGACTGCTGCTAACTCTGGCGGTAGCTCCAAGTCATAGGCTACATTGCCAATCCTCTTGGATATCTTGTAAGGACCATTATACCGAGGACTGAGCTTCCCCTTCTTACCAAATCTCACAATGCCCTTCATGGGTGAAAACTTCAAGTAAACCCAATCGTCCACCTCAAACATGAAATGTCTTCTCCTAACATGAGTATAGGATTTCTTACGACTTTCAGCTGTTTTCAACCTTTCTTGAATGATCTTCACTTTTTCCATATCTTGATAAACCAAGTCTGGTCCTATCAACCCATCTTCACCAACCTCAAACCATCAAATAGGAGATCCATATCTTCTCCCGTAAAGCGCCTCATAAGGAGTCATCTGGATGCTAGAGTCTAACTTTTGTTGTAAGTAAAGTCAATGGGAGGTAAGTGATCACCCCTATTACCCTTGAAATCGATCGCACACGCCCTCAACATATGCTCTAAAGTATGAATTGTTCGCTCTTCTTGACCATCAGTCTGAGGATGGAATGCTGTACTAAAATTTACCTTTGAACCCAAACCTTTCTGAAAAGACTTCCAGAATTGGGTGGTGAATTGCTGACCTCTATCTGAAATCATGGACACGGTATCTCCACGAAGCGTGACTACCTCTTGAATATATAATTTGGCATAATCTTATGTTGAATATCTAGGCTTTAACGGCAAAAAGTGGGCAGATTTAGTCATCCAATCTACAATCACCCAAATCAAATCATGCTACCTGCGAGACCGCGACAAACCAGTACTGAAATCAATATTGATCATCTCCCACTTCCATTTCAAAATATCTATATTCTGAGCCATACCACCAGGCCTCTGGTGCTCTATTTTGACTGGTTGGCAATTCGGAAACTTAGTAACGAACTCTGCAATACTCCTCTTCATACTACTCTACCAATACACTTCTCTCAAGTCATGATACATCTCTGTGGAACCAGGATGGATAGAATATCTAGAGCTATGAGCTTCCTCCATGATCCTCTCTTGGAGCTCATCCACCTTTGGTACAAACAATCTACCTTGATACCTCAATACACCGTCTCCCCCTTCTTCTAAAGCCAACACTTTCTGCTTATGAACATTTGCCTTCAATTCAAGAAAAACAGGGTCTTGGTCTTGTTTCTTTTTCACTTCAGACACTAATGATGATTCAGCCCCATTCATTACCAGCAATCCACCTTCATTGGAATCCATTAACCAGACTCCCAATCGTGCAAGTCTGTGCATATCTTTGGCTAATTATTTCTTGCCTTCCTCAACATGGGAAGTACTGTCCATATATAACCTGCTCAAAGAATCAGCAATAACATTAGTCTTACCTGGAAGATAGAGAATACTCATGTCATAATTCTTGAATAACTCCAACCACCTCCTCTGTCTGAGATTAAGCTGCTTCTGACTAAATACATACTGAAGACTCTTGTGGTCGGTGAACACATCTACATGAACACCATAGAGATAATGACGCCATATTTTCAAAGCAAACACTACAACAGCCAACTCTAGATCATGGGTTGGGTATTTATTCTCATGGATCTTAAGCTGTTTGGAGGCATAAGCTATAACTTTACCATTCTGCATCAATACACAACCCAGTCCAACTCTAGAGGCATCAGAATAAACAACAAATCCTTGTGTACCCTCCGGTAAGGGTAACACTGGGCAGTAGTGAACCGTGTTTTCAATTCTTGAAAGATTTTCTCACAAGCTTCACACCATTGAAACTTTGTTGTCTTCTGAGTCAACATTGTCAACGGGGATGAAATTGATGATAAAAACCTTCTATGATAACCAGCCAATCCTAAGAAACTCCTAATATCTGTTGGAGATGTGGGTTTGGGCAAGTTTTGCACTGCCTCAATCTTCTGAGTGTCAACTCGAATCCCGTCACCATAAATAATATGGCCTAAGAATGCCACTGACTCAAGACAAAACTCACACTTAGAAAATTTGGCATAAAATCTCTATCCCTGAGAGTTTGAAGAACTACTCTGATATGATTAGCATGATCCTCCTCATTCCTGCAATAAATCAGAATGTCATCAATGAAACCAATAACAAACATATCAAAATAAGGCTTAAACACTCTGTTCATAAGGTCCATTAACACTACATGAGCATTAGTCAAACCAAATGACATGAATAGAAACTCATAATGACCATAACGAGTCCTAAAAATTGTCTTTGGAATATCACTCTCTTTTACTCTCAACTGATGATAGCCCGATCTGAGGTCTATTTTAGAAATGCAAGTGGCACCCTGAAGTTGATCGAACAGAACATCAATATCAGAAGGGGATACTTATTCTTTATGGTAACCTTGTTCAATTGGCGGTAGCCAATACACATCCTAAGAGAACCACCCTTCTTCCTCACAATTAAGACCGGAGCGCCCCAAGTTGAGACACTTGGTCGAATGAAACCTTCATCAAGAATGTATTTCAACTGCTCTTTTAACTCTTTCAACTCATATGGAGTCATTCTATATAGAGCAATAGGAATAGGTCAAGTATCAAGAAGAATATCTATGCCGAAGTCTATTTCTCTCTCAGGAGGAACTTCAGAAATATCATTTGGAAAGACCTCTGGAAACTCACTCACAACTATAACTGACTGAATAGGTGGTGTCTCAACACTAGAGTCATTACATCGTACTAAGTTATAGATGCACCTCTTGGAAACTAATTTTTTGGCTTGAAGGTACGAAATAAAATGACCTTAGGCACTATTCAAGTACTCCTCCACTCAATAACTGACTCATTAGGAAATTGGATCTTAACTACTCGAGTCCTACAATCAACTGAGGTCCACCATATCTAGAATAAAATCAAAGTCTACCATATCTAATTCGACTAAGTCAGCCATGGTGTCCTTGTGATTGACAGAAATGGTAAAATCATGATAAAATCTCTCAGCTAGAATACACCAACATGTATAGAAACACTAAAGGGCTCAAAAAGTTGTTCAGGAATAAGATCGAACCTCATTGCAATATATGGAGTCATAAAAGATAGACTCGCACCAGGATAAAGTAATACATATACATGAAAAGTAAAGACGCTGATCATAGCAGTGACAACATCAGGTGAATTCTCTTGCTCTTGGTGACTGGTGATAGCATATAGACGGTTTTCTCCTCCGCCTAGCCCTGAAGTAGCTTCTCTAGGTGCAACTCCATCTGGAGGAGCCGCTCAAGAATATTAGGCTCTATTGCCCCCATTACCACCTCCCTGGCTATTTTTAGGCACTCTCTCATGAAGTGACCATATTGAACACACTTGAAGCAACCAGTTTTAACACCTCAGATTCTAGAAAGGGAAAAATAGCAAATTTTAGAAGTTCCTTGTGCTATCCGACGGACGCCAACCATGCCCCGTGGACTGGACAACGGACCACATGTCTGGTCCGTGGATTGTCCACATAAGTAGGCTTAGAGGACCACGAACCACGGCCTGGACCAACGGACCATCGTTGGGTCCACGGTCCATTGATTGAGGTCCGTGGATCATGGCCTCAATGTCCTGTCTCTGATGAAGATGACGAACATCCAGGAAGGATAATCTGTCAAACCACGGTCCGTCGGTCAAGGCTTGTAGGTCGAAGGTCGGCAGTTATTTTTTAGCGACAGTTGGGTCTTTTCCTAATTATTTTATCCTAATAATATGTCATTTTACCCTTCACTAAGATCCCTATATAAGTGTTTTGATACCTAAATTTCCCCAATTGAAATCATTCTCTCAAATTTCTAAATGAAGTACAGGTCTCATCTCAAAAATATTTATTTCTCTTGAAAGCTTGAAGAAGAAGGATTCAACCTAGGGTTTCAAGTCAAGTCTCCATTCCTCCATTAGAGATAAGCAATTGTCTTTAAGATATGATAGTTTTCATACATGTATTCATTCCATTCATGGAGTTCCCAACTTCTGAAAATTTCAAGTTAGAAATCCCCAATTAAATTAGGGCTTTTCTTCTATGTTATGGGTTCTTTTGATTATTGATTTAAATGATCCAATTATGATCTCTTATTGATGAATTGATAAAATACTATGATTTTATGATAATTTCCCATGAACCCATGTAATTCCAATATTTTCCAAGTTATGATCATGTAATGTGGGTTTTGGAGTATGAAAGAATAGTTTATGAAATCAAGCATGTTTTATGAAATTTATGTAAATGTTTTAAGGATTGTTTGAGAGTGAAGTATAATGATGATGTTATTTTTGTGTTGTTGAAAGTATTTCTCATATACACATGAAAGTATGATTGTGAAAGGTTTTCTCACATAATAAGGATTCTACGGTTGAAAGGTCTACTCACCTAAATGAATCAACGATAAGGCGCTATTCTAATGAAACCTAGCTTGGATTGGTTATTGAATGATACATTTCCATGGATGACTTATAACCTAGCTTGGATTAGAAATATGACTTGCCCTTCCATGGATAATAAGAACAAGTAAGAAGATGACTATTCCTTGGGATTTATGCTTAACACCGAGAGGATATTGAGATCGAAGCTCTCCCGTGAGTAGAGGCCGGGTTTTTAGACACAATCTCCTTATCTCTTACCTATGTGCCCCTATCAGATAGTTTTCTAGATAGACATTAGCTAGTGAATCCACAAACATCTAGAAGTTCATGGTCCTTACTTTAGCAAGTAGGACAACCCTTTTCAGTGTGGAAGACACTGGGGATCATGTTATAGCTCACATGGTCTCTATGTCGGTTAAGGCTACTTCCCACAATAATAATGAACTAAGGTTACTTAAAGAAGTATCTCACATTTGTTCAAAGGTTTTAATGATGTTAGTTTGCATTCACCATGTTTTATGACTCATGTTTTCTAACACTTTTTATATCTTGTTTTAGCTTGGTCATTGCATGTTAATGAAATGTCCTATTTTAGCATGATTTAAATGTTTATATAGATGGCTATTATACTTGGTACATGTTTTGTACTAACGCATACTCATTCCTACATTTCCAGAAATATAGGGTCCGACAGTCAAGGTTATCAGTTTCATGGCTAGAGGTTGATATGTGAGATTCCGCGCTTTGGTCGGTGTTCGTGCTTCGAGGATGACTTTTCATTATTTTCAGTGTTATTTCGTACTTTCAGTTTTGGACATGGTGTATGGGCTAGACCCAATTTCATTCTTATGTACTAGATGGCTAATGAGGGAAGTGTTTAGACTTCTGCTTTGCTTTTATAAAACTTTGAACTTGAAATGTTGTCTTTATTTCTTTATTTATGTTTTTTATGTTATAAATGCTAAGTGGCTTGTATGGGGCCTTTCGGGGTCCTATCGCCATGTTACATCTAGGGTGTACCCCTGGGTCGGGACAAACTTGGTAATTAGAGCACAATGTTTTGAAAGGTCCTAGGATATCTCATAAGCCACGTCAAGTAGAGTCTTGTTCATGAGTGTAAATGCACCACATTTATGAATGAGAGGCTACAAGATGTTTAGGAAACTCCACTTCTTTCATTACTCTAAAGTTGTGCGATAGAGTTTAACTCTATAACGTCTCTCTCCTAATCCTTATCCGATGCTCTACAAGATATGGCTACTCAAACAGCTTATGTTAGACGGAATGTGAGGGAGAATATGGAACAAGAAGCTCCTCCTCAAGCTCCTCAAGCTCCAGTCGACCCTTTTGGCCGAGCAAGTGACTAATGTTGAGTTTAGGGCTGCTTTTCAAGAATTGGCTCAAGCCATGCCGGCCAAGCGAATAGGGAGGGTGTGTTTCACGTGAACCCAAATGTGGGTACGGGGACATCTAGAGTGAGGGACTTCACTAGAATGAATCCTCCGGAGTTTCATGGTTCTAAGGTTGAGGAAGATCATCAAGAGTTCATTGATGAGGTTTACAAGGTGTTCATGATCAAGGGAGTGACACCAGTGGAAAAGGCGGATTTGGCCGCTTATCAACTTAAGGGTGTTTCTCAAATTTGGTTCAATCAATGGAAATAAGGGAGACCAAAAAATGCGGGTCCTCTCGATTGGGAGAAATTTAAGGTTACTTTCCTGGATAGGTTCATTCCCCTTGAGATGTGGGAGGTAAAGGTGCTTGAGTTCATCAACCTTCATCAAGGAAGTATGAGTTTGAAGGAATATGCTTTGAAGTTCACACAACTATCTGGATAGGCTCCCACCATGATTGTTGATCATAGGGCAATGATGAGTATTTCGGGTGTTTCTAAAATGGTGGTTAAAGAATATCGTACTGCAATGCTCATTAATGACATGGACATCTCTCGTCTCCTGGTACATGCTCAATAGATCAAAGAGGAAAAACTTATGGAAAGGTCTAGGGACGCAAAAAGGGCTAAGACCGATAATGGTAATTTCTCTCATTGAAGGTCTGAAGGACATGGTCGTTCTAAGTTTCGATAAAAAAATTCTAGCCAAGGTTCCTCCAATGCTCCTTCTAAGTTCAAAAAAGCAAGGGCGCCTAACCCTAAGCCTCAAAGGGGGAATTGTAGTGGATCTTTATTGCCTATGTCTACTTGTGCTAGGTGTGGAAAGAAGTACAAGGGTAAGTGCCTAGCCGAAACGGATGGTTGCTTCAGTTGTGGTTAAAGTGGTCATAAGATGAGGGTTTTCCCAATACTTACAGCTAAATGAAGAGAGGGCAAGAAAGCTCTTCCTAGTGGTTCAGATTCCAATTCTCCCAAGCAAACCTAATTTTATGCACTTTAGACTCGTGGTGAATAATAGGGTTCTTCGGAGGTGGTTACCGGTATGTTGAAAGTCTTCCAACTTGATGTTTATGCTTCACTTGATCCCGGTGCTACCTTGTCTTTTGGGACGCCATATGTGGCTATGAGGTTTGATGTTCTTCCGAAAGTGTTGTTAGCTCCTTTCTCTTTCTCTACTTCTGTTGGTGATTCTATTATGTCTAAGAGGGTCTATAGAAAGTGTCCTGTCTCCTTGTCCCATAGAGTCACTCTTGTTGATTCAGTAGAGCTTGATATGCAAGATTTTGATGTTATCCTTGATATGGATTGGATGCATTCATGTTATGCTTCTATTGATTGTAAAACCCGTGTGGTCAAGTTTCAATTTCCAAATGAGCCCATCCTAGAGTGGAAAGGGGGAAATTCTATGCCTTTCATGACCCAGGGGTACACCCTAGATGTAACATGGCACATAGAACCCCGAAGGACTCAATGTAAGCCACTTAGCATATCATAACATAAGATAATAGAAAACTACGGAAATTTAAAACATTTTTCATAACAATCGAAGTCTCATAAAACGAAGCAGATGTTTTTAACACTTTGTCTCAAACCATCTAAAACAACTTTGAATAACTCTTGGGACGCAGCCCATACTAAAGTCTAAAACATAAAAGAAAAGTCATAAAGGAAATGCTTGCTTTATCCTCGATGCTATGAGGACTCACCAATCTTTGACTCATTGCTCCTACTAAGAACCTAGCCTCAAAGATGGAACTCGAGATCGCCGGACCTTACATTTGATAAGAATGTAGGCAAGAGTATGCATTACTATAAAATATACTAAATATGTTAGCTCGCATAACATCATAAGAGCTTAAACAACAGCGTTAGCCAACATAAGACATAAGTCATAAGCATAAGAGATAATAACACAATCATAAGCATAATATCCAACATAGACATAATATAAGCATTAGTCATCATAAGGCATGGTCCATATACATAGTCAATACTTAGACCTATATATCATAAAAGAACAACTTCATAAGTAACCTCCAAGTGTACTTGTGCAATTGATGAATGAGATCCCATAAACTCATCCATGCTAAGTATCCCATTTGGTCATCATAATCATACTTACCATCTCATGGTATTATCTTTAGCTTACTTCTCATAGACAAGGGAATCTCTCACCTTTAGTCAAACATATCATGGAAGGCAACTATAGCAACAATCCAATCTAAACATACTTCATATAAGAGGAACACTTCATAATTAGCTTCAAGTCATACTTGTGCTATGTATGGATAAGACCCCATAATCCTACCTATAAAAAGTACCACTTTTAGGCTTTCATGTATATTGATCATCTCTTTGATCTCATACTTAGCTCATCATAAGGGACAAGGGTAATCACCTCTAGTAATACATATCATGGAATCATAAAGGACAAGGGTAATTACCTCTAGTCATACATATCATGGAATCATAAAAGACAAGGGTAATCACCTCTAGTCATATATATCATGGAATCATAAAGGTCAAGGGTAATCAACTCTAGTCATACATATCATGGAAGGCCTATGAAGCTACAATCCATACAATTCATTGTTCATGACATAATTCATATTAAGGAATCATAGCTATTCGCCTCCATGTTCATTTTAATAAGATATAGGTATTCGCCTCCATATCCATTTTATGGTGTAATGTAGATATTCACCTCCACATCACTTAATAAGGATCATAGGTAATCGCCTCCATGTCAATCATAATATGATATAGGTATTCGCCTCCATATCATTTTAAAGGCTAATGGGTATTCACCTCTTGCCTTGTTTTAGAAGTCATATATTAAGGTAGTCACAACACACTTCTCATACCATGACATGGGAGATCACCTCATGTTTATTTATATAGGAATAAGTGAATTAACCTCACATTCCTCTCAAATAAAGGTCTTTGGGGGAATCACCACAACCTCATCACATTTCATAGTCGTTGGACTTAGATTCATTTTAGGTTAGAATAACCTTTCAACCTAGAATAATTCTATGTAAGAGAACCTTTCATATCATATCATATTCATGCATAAGTGTGTATGTGAGAATGTCCTTTCAACAACACAACAACACAACAACATATCATGATCATAGACACTTCAATCTCAAAGTGTTCATAAGGGATGTACATAGTTTTCACAAAACATGCATAATATCCTACCTTGCCCTTTCAAGGGGCAATGCTCATATCAAATCAACACATCTAGAATTACTACATTAGACATGGATTTCATCATAACTCAAGTGACTCTATGACTTAATACAATCTATCATTCATAACATAGATTAGGTAGGTAAAGTCCTTCCACCATAATTCTATCCATTAATCTTCTATTCTCATATAGACTTTACTCTCAAAGACTTAACATACATGATTCATATTATTAGCATTACCTTCGAAACCCTAGAAGTCAACATTCATGACTACAAGCCTTACTCTCAAAGCTTTACTTATTACTACCATCATTCATATCTATATCACAAGGTATTATAGTCATAAGCTTCATTCTTAAGAAATTCTAACTGTATTTCATCATAAAGGCTCAATCTCAATCATTACTAGTCCTGATCCATCACATGTACCCTAATCCAGCATATTTTATCACACTCCAGAAACTAATAGGCTAAGATAGAGCTTGACGTTAGGGTTAGAGCCTTAAACGTACCTCCCCGTACCTTAAAATTCATGTTTTCATGTTAGAATGTCAAGGCCTATACCCCAAGGACACCCCATGGGTCCTTGAGGGAAAGACCCAAAATAAGACCTGGGTAGTGACCCACAAGGGCAACCTACGCCCGGTAGGTCCACCCACGCCCCGTAGGTGGGGGCCGTGGGTAAAGCCCCTCAAAAACAAGTTCCAGTAAGTGACCAGCGGTTCACCAGCACGGGCCATGGTCCCACCCACTATTCGTGGGTCCCAGTCGTAGGTCATGCCTGAAACTGCCATTTGGTAGTTAAGGCTAGAGGTCTTTTGGGGATTTCTTTTTTTGTTTAATGGTTAAGTGGTGTCGTTTTAGGCCTATTTTAAACAACTATATAATTATTTTTACCACCTAAAATAACCCATCTAAATTCATAATTCCTAAATCCCCAAACATAAACCAAACCCTCTCCAAAATCTTCTCTCTAGAACTCTAAAGAAGAAGAAGATCAAGTTGGGGCTTCAAGAAGAAGGCTTTTCCACACTAATTTATTTGATTTATTCAGCTAAGGCATGATAGTCTTTCATCCATGGGTAGCTATAATCTATGGAGTCCCTCCAAAACCAATTTCAAACTAGTAATTTCTCCAAGAAAGCTAGGGTTTACTCCAAGTCATGGATTCACTTCAAAAACGTTTTCAATGCTTTAATTGCTTTATATTATGATCAAATTGATGATTATCTACTGTTTTTAACATGAATTCCCCAAGAATCCATGAATTTTCCTAATTTCCCAATTTGGATCTAAAAGTTTGGGTATTGATTGATGCAAGTAGAATATGATTGAATTATGCATGAAAGTACTTAAATCACTTGAATTAGGTTATTATCTATGTCTAATGTAGTAATTCTAGATGTGTTGATGAATTATGACCTATGATCCTTGAAGGCAAAAGTATATGAATTATGAATGATTATGAGAATTGAATATATATTTATGAACACTTTGAGGGTAAAGTGAATATGATTATGATCTAGTTGTGGTGTTAATGGAAGTTATCCTCTTGTACACACTTATGTATGAATACGATATGATGTGAAAGGTTTGTCAGATGTAGTGATTTTAGGGTTGGAAGACTAGTCTCCCCTATTGAATCTAGGAGCTTTTAGTATGAGTTATGTTGGATTGAGTGTCAAGACATTCGTCCATAATTATGAACTTAAGTTAACTCTTAATATGAACTCAATGGGAATCAATGCTTAGCACCGAGTGGATATGAATATGAGATGGAAGCTTTTACCATACTTGAGTCCGGCTTTCCAAATGGGTTCCTTCTACACTAGTTGAGTTTGGGTTGCCATACACTAGTTGAGTTCGGGTTCCTAAAATAGGTATCTCATGATATGGAAACCTTCTACCATAGTTGAGTCTGGGTTTCTAGAAGCAATCTCCCTATCCCATGACTATGTGCCCCCATAGGTCTTTATTTAGTGGATCCACCTAGGCTAAGAGTATAATTCTACCTTCGACAAGTAGGACAACCCCTTTTCGGTGTGGGGTAGACACCAAATTCCATGTTAGCTCACATGGTCTATGTCAGTTAAGGCTATTACCTATTATGGTAGTATGAACAATATAGTTGAGTTATGAACTATAGATACTCAAGAAGTTTTACTTAGTATGGGTGAGATTATGGGATTTTGTCTATACATTGAACAAGTATGCTTTAAGGGTATTTATGGTAAGTTTCTCTTATGACATGATGACTTATGAATTGTTTATGCTTATGAATTATGTTTCTACATTATCTTCTAAATGATGTTTTAACTTAGAAAATTGCATGCATTGAACTAAAATGTCCTTGTTTAGCATAATTTCACTATTTTTGTGCATGGCTATCATACTTAGTGCAATTTTGTACTAACCCATATTTTCTACATTTTTACATAAGTTTAGGGACCGGTTCTTGAGGTGTGCTTCCTTCTTGGTCAAAGCTTAGATTGACTACTCTCCTTGCTTTTGGTGAGTCCTCAAAGTTCGACGACGAATGATGACTTTCTAGTTTCTATCCTTTCATTTTCATTTTGAGACTATGTTGTAAAGGGCTCTGACCCTATTTTGATACTTCGATTGTAATAGATGGCTAATGAGACAAGTCTAGACTTCCGCTTTGATTTTATGAAATGTTCTTAAGACTTGTAAATGTATTTTACGTTTTATTGTTATTTATCTTATGTTATGATATGCTAAGGGCTTGTGTGAGACCCCTTTGGGGTCAAGTACACCGTGTTACATCTAGGGTGTACCCTTAGGTCTTGACAAACTTGGTAATAAGAGCAAAAGGTTTTGAATGATTCTAGGATGATGTCTCATAAGCCACGTCTAGTATAGTCTTGTTCATGAGTGTGAAGCATGCCACATTTATGAATAAGAGGCTATAAGATATGTAGGAAAGCTCATTTCTTTCATTACTCTTTAGTCATGCGATAGAGTTTGACTCTATAAGCTCTTCCTTCTAATCTTTCTCTTGTGTCTTCAGGAAATGAATACACGAAGGGCTAACGCAAGAAGGATGGAAGAGGAGAATCTGAATGAGGGAGTTCCTCCCCAAGGTCCTCAAGCTAATCAAGCTAACCAAGCTCTAGTTGATCCTGTGGTGGAGAATGTGACTCATGCGGAATTTAGGTCCACTATCCAATTGCTGGCTCAAGTTGTTACAACCCAAGCCAATAGAGAGGTGATTGCTCCTATGAACACTAATGTTAATTCCGTGACTTTTATATTGAGGGATTTTACAAGAATGAATCCTCCCATGTTTCTTGGTTCCAAAGTGGGAGAAGATCCTCAAGAATTTGTGGAAGAGATTTACAAGATAATTGATGCCATGGGGGTTACTTCGGTATAGAAAATGGAACTAGCCGCTTACCAATTGAAGGGTGTGTCCCAAGTATGGTATACTCAATGGAAGAGGAGTAGGCCGGTAGGAGCGGGTACCATAGATTGGGAAGTGTTCAAGAAAGCATTCGTTGATAGATTCTTTCCCTGAGAGATGAGGGAAGTTAAGGTGGAAGAATTTATCAACCTTCATCAAGGAGGTATGAGTGTTCAAGAATATTCTCTAAAGTTCACCGAGTTGTCCAAGTATGCTCCGGCTATGCTGGCGGATCCAAGGCATGAGATGAGTAGGTATGTGAAGGGTGTGTCTAGATTGGTGAGAAAAGAATGTCGTTCAGCAATACTTCATGGTGATATGGATATCTCACGTCTAATGTTGTATTCACAACAAATGGAGGATGAGAAACTCCAAGATAAGAATAGAGAGCTGAAGAGAGCTAGAACCGGTGATGGGAATTTCTCCAATGCTAAGTCCGATGGACAAGGTCGGCAAAGGTTCAAGCAAAGGTTCTCCAACCAAGTCTCCTCTAGTGCTCCAAGGGTCAACAATGATAGGGTGTCTAACCCTAAACCTCAAGGAGGTAATAGTGGTGGTTCTTATGTTGCTAGGCCTAATTATGCAAAATGTGGTAGAAAATATGAAGGCAAGTGCTTAATTGGCTCGGATGGGTGCTATGGTTATGGAAAGAGTGTCCACAAGATGAGAGATTGTCACATGCTGAAGGTTAAGGGGAGGGAAGGTAAGCAAGATCCTCCAAGCGGTTCAAACTCAAATGCTCAAAAGAAAAACTTCTTTTATGCTCTTCAATCCCGAGGTGACCAAGAGAGTTCCCCGGATGTGGCGACCGGTATGTTGCAAGTCTTTTCTATTCATGTTTATGCTTTGTTAGACCCCAGTGCCACTTTTTCCTTTGTGACACCTTTTGTGGCCATGAAGTTTGAAATACTCCACGAAGTGTTAGTAGAGTCTTTTTTGGTTTCTACTCCGATTGGTGATTCGGTAGTGGCAAAAAGGGTATATAGAAGTTGTCCCATTTCCTTATCCCATAGAGTTACCTTGGTATATTTGGTGGAGTTAGACATGTTAGACTTTGATGTGATCTTGGGTATTGATTGGTTGGATGCATGTTATGCCTCTATTGATTGTAGGACTCGGGTGGTAAGGTTCCAATTTCTAAATGATCCTATCTTAGAATGGAAGGGGGGAAATTCTATACCTAGAGGTCAATTTGTTTCTTGCCTTAAAGCTAGGAAAATGATCTCCAAAGGGTGCATTTACCATCTTATTAGGGTGATGGATGTTGAGTCTGGAACCCCTTCTCTAGAGTCAGTTCTGGTCGTGAATGATTTCCTGGATGTTTTCCCCAATGATTTGCCCGGTATTCCTCTTGAGCGGGAAATAGATTTTGGCATTGACCTTCTTCCGGATACGCAACCTATCGCTATTCCTCCTTATAGAATGGCTCCGATGGAGTTGAAGGAGTTGAAAGAGCAACTAAAGGATTTTCTAGACAAGGGCTTTATTCAACCGAGTATCTCTCAATGGGGTGGTCCGGTATTGTTTGTTCGAAAGAAGGATGGTCTCTTAGAATGTGCATTGATTATCGGCAATTAAAAAAAGTTACCATTAAGAACAAGTATCCTCTTCCAAGAATAGATGACTTGTTTGACCAACTTCAAGGGGCTAGTTATTTCTCCAAAATTGATCTTCATTCGGGTTATTACCAATTGAGGGTGAGGGGGGTTGATATTCCCAAGACGGCCTTCCGAACTTGATATGGTCACTACGAGTTTCTAGTAATGTACTTTGGTTTAACTAACGCTACGGCGACGTTCATGGACTTAATGAATAGAGTGTTTTATTAATATCTTGACACGTTTGTGATCGTGTTTATCGATGATATTTTGATCTATTCAAGGAGTGAGTATGAGCATATTGACCATTTAAGAGTTGTATTGCATGTTCTTAAAGACCATCAACTTTTTGCAAAGTTTAGGAAGTGTGAATTTTGGTTACGGTCCATAGCATTCCTTGGTCATATTGTGTCATAGATTTCAAGGGTAATTGGGATAACCACTTGCCATTAATAGAGTTTTCCTACAATAATAGCTACCACTCAAGTATTGCTATGGCTCCTTTTGAAGCCTTGTATGGTAGGAGATGTAGGTCTCCGGTTGGTTGGTTTGAGGTAGGTGAAATTGCTCTTATTGGTCCCGAATTGATTTATGAAGCTATTGAGAATGTCCGACTCATTAGAGAGAGGTTGAGAACGGCTCAAAGTAGACAAAAGTCTTATGCCGATGTTAGAAGAAGGGATCTAGAATTTGAAGTTAATGATTGGGTCTATTTAAAAATCTCACCTATGAAAGTTGTGATGAGATTTGGCAAGAAGGGGAAACTTAGTCCCCGGTATGTGGGCCCATATGAAATTTTGAAGCGTATTGGGAAGGTTGCCTATGAGTTAGATTTTCCGAATGAGTTGGCTCCGGTTCATCTGGTATTTCATGTTTCCATGCTTAAGAAGTGTATTGGAGATCCGGCATCTATTATCCCCCTAGAAGGATTGGGAGTTGATAAGAGTCTCTCATATGAGGAAGTTCCGGTAGAAATCCTAGACCGGCAAGTTAAGAGTTTGAGAAATAAGGAAATAGCTTCCGTAAAGGTTTTATGGAGAAATCATCTAGTTGAGGGTGCTACTTGGGAGGCCGAGGCCGATATGAAGTCCTGATACCCTCATCTCTTTCCTTCTACTCCTATTCAAGCTTGAAGCAAGTATTTCCTCTGGAGTTTTAGTGTTTTGGGAGTCATATGTGTTATATGAGTTTTCCATGATTTCCTTATGGTATGCATGTTCTTGAGAAATTCATGTGTAGTAATGAGTTTTCATGATTTATGTGTTCCTCATATTGTTGTGCATTTAGTATGAGTTGCATATTTGACTTCACGAGATGAGTTGATGAACATGCTTTAGTATGCTTTTGAATATTTTTTTTGCATATTGGCTCCATGATAGAGTGTTGAGCATGCTTTTAGTTGGAGAAGGTAGTTCCTCCTATGATTATGTGAAATGATGAGTTTTGTGCATAATGGGTTGTAAATGTAGTTCCTACTTCCTTGTATTGCATTAACTATCTTTTGAGCTGGAGTTGATGTTTCCTCCTTTGAATTGTGCATTATTTTAATGGTTCATGCATGATTGGCTGCTAGTCTTGAGTTTTTAATTTCGTAAGGTGTCTAGACCATCATTCGAGGACGAATGTTTCTAAGGAGGAGATATTGTCACACTCCGGAAACTAATAGGCTAAGCTAGAGCTTGACATTGGCGTTAGAGCCTTAAACGTACCTCCCCGTACCTTAAAATTCATGTTTTCATGTTAAAACGTCAAGGCCTAAACCCCAAGGACCAACCATGGGTCCTTGAGGGAAAGACCCAAAATGTGACCTGGGCAATGACCCACGAGGGCAACCTACACCCCATAGGTCCACCCACGCCCCGTAGGTGGGGATGTGGGTCAAGCCCCTCAAAATAAAGTTCCAGTAAGTGACCAACGGTTCACCAGCATGGGCCGTGGTCCCACCCATGGTCTGTGGGTCCCCAGTCGTAGGTCATGCCTGAAACTGCCATTTAGCAGTTAAGGCTAGGGGTCTTTTGGGGATTTCTTTTTTTATTTAGTGGTTATGTGGTGTCGTTTTAGGCCTATTTTAAACTAGTAATTTACTCAATAAAGCTAGGGTTTACTCAAAGTCATGGATTCACTTAAAATACGTTTTCAGTGCTTTAACTTCTTTATATTATGATCAAATTGATGATTATCTACTTTTTTTTAACATATATTCCCCAAGAATCCATGAATTTCCCTAATTTCCCAATTTGGATTTCAAAGTATGGCTATTGATTGATGCAAGTAAAATATGATTAAATTATGCATGAAAGTACTTGAATCAATTGAATTAGGTTATTATCGATGTCTAATGTAGTAATTCTAGATGTGTTGATGAATTATGACCTATGATCCTTGAGGGCAAAGTATATGAATTATGCATGATTATGAGAATCGAATATATGTTGGTGAACGCTTTGAGAGTAAAGTGAATATGATTATGATCTAGTTGTGGTGTTGATGGAAGTTATTCTCTTGTACACACTTAAGTATGAATACAATATGATGTGAAAGGTTTGTCACATGTAGTATGAGTTATGTTGAATTGAGTGTCAAGACATTGGTCCACAATTATGAACTTAAGTTAAGGCTTAGTATGAACTCAATGGGAATCAATGCTTAGCGCCAAGCGGATATGAATATGAGATGGAAACTTTTACCATAGTTGAGTTCGGCTTTTCAAATGGGTTCCTTCAACACTAGTTGAGTCCGGGTTCCCGAAATAGGTATCTCATGAGATGGAAACCTTCTACCATAGTTGAGTCCAGGTTTCTAAAAGCAATCTCCCTATCCCATAACTATGTGCCCACATAGGTCTTTAGCTAGTGTATCCACCTAAGCTAAGAGTATAGTTCTACCTTCGGCAAGTAGGACAACCCCTTTTCGTGTGAGGTAGACATCGGATTCCATGTTTGCTCACATGGTCTATGTCGGTTGAGGCTATTCCCTATTATAGTAGTATGAACAAGATAGTTGAGTTATGAACTATAGATACTCAAAAAGTTTTACTTAGTATGGGTGGGATTATGGGATCTTTTCTATACATTGCACAAGTATGCTTTAAGGGTATTTATGGTAAGTTTCTCTTATGACATGATGACTTATGAATTGTTTATACTTATGACTTATGTTTCTACATTATCTTCTAAATGATATTTTAACTTAGCAAATGGCATGCATTGAACTATAATGTCCCTTTTTAGCATGATTTCACTATTTTTGTGCATGGCTATCATACTTAGTGCATTTTTGTACTAACCCATATTTTCTACATATTTACATAAGTTTAGGGACCGGTTCTTGAGGTGTGCTTCCTTCTTGGTCAAAGCTTGGATCGACTACTCTCCTTGCTTTTGGTGAGTCCTCAAAGTTCGAGGACGGATGATGACTTTCTAGTTTCTATCCTTTCATTTTCATTTTGAGACTATGTTGTAAAGGGTTGTTACCCTATTTTGAGACTTCGATTGTAATAGATGGCTAATGACACAAGTCTAGACTTCTGCTTTGTTTTTATGAAATGTTCATAAGACTTGAAAATGTGCTTTACTCTTTATTGTTTTTTATCTTATGTTATGATATGCTAAGGGCTTGTGTGAGACCCCTTCGGGGTCAAGTACACCGTGTTACATCTACGGTGTACCCCTGGGTCGTGAGAAATTCAATTCATGTTTACATGTTTCTATTCTTGAACAATTACTATACATATCATCAATTATAGAAGATCATCCATGAATCCTGAATTTCCCCTCACAAGGCATAAACCCACATTCTTCAATTTCATCAATTAGACTAGGGTTAACCTTGGAAAACATGTAATATCATCATAATATCATGATTCACTCCTAATTCTATCAAAATCAATCAATACCTACTCAATTGGGTCAACATACAACATAACCCAAAACATTAAGAAACTCTAACTAGGATTAGGGTTTTTCTTCATCATGTTGGGGAATTCTAGGGGGCTCCATGGATGGAAGAATCCATGGATGAATAAGCTAACATACCTTGATTATAAAGCCCTACAAAGCTTGCAACAATGGAGAATTTACTTGACCTAGGCTTCAAGCTCTATCTTCTTCTTCAAGTTCTAGAGAGATAAATATTTGAGAGGAGAGATTTTGGGAATTTGATTTGGGTCTTGGGATATAATGACTTAATTGCGGTGGCTAAAGGGTTAAAATAGTTTATATAGGTGTACTAAAATTAGGCAAAATGACCCCATTCAATAACCACCTAATATGGAATTTCCCTAAATACCCCTCACTAGGCAGCCTACTCCCAGGCACCACGACAGGGCTCACGAGTCGTGGTCCTGCCCGTGGTCCTTGGGCAGTGGCTTGGCCTTGGTGTCTTGGCCTTCACAAGTTGAAGGCATCTTCATGGCCACTCCTACGAGCCGTCTAGGCCTTAACTAACCATGAAGTGGCTCATGTGGAGGAGGCCATCTTGGGGAGCCTTGAGGTGCACACTGCCTCACCACCACGGGTGGCACCATGATCCGTGGTGGCCACCACGAGCCGTGTAGGCTCTCGTGGTCATGGGCAGTGCCATGGAAAACATGGGGCAGCCCTGGCTCTTGCCCCTTTGTCTTGGTTCATGCCCTCAAGTCTTGACTCGTAGCCTTCAATTTAACCATAGATGGTCTACTAAACTACGGGGTGTAACAATATCTCCCCCTTGGGAACATTCATCCTTGAATGACACTCTCAGCACTTCTTAAGGTCACAACTCCAGACTAGAAACCAATCATGCATGCAAAACATCTAAATGCACATAAACAAAGGAGGAACTTCATCTCATAGCTAAACATATTCAATGCAACTAAAGGAAGTAGGAATTACATCTAACAACCCATTTATGCATGAAGTTCTCATAACTAGTCATGTTCAAGGAGGAACTACCATTTCCTAGCCATAACATGCTCAACATACTCTCATGGGGCTCATATGTAATTTCCTCTAAAAAAAACATTTATTCAAGGAGGAATCTCTCAACTCCAAACTAAGGCATGCTCATATAATCATCTCATGAAGTCAAATAGGCAACTCATACTCAATGCACAACAACATGAGGAAATAAATCATGTAAACTCATTTTCTTTCAAAAAGTTTTCATGAACATGCATCATATGAGGGAATCATGGCAACAAAAAAACACAGATGACTCCATACATCATACAAATCAAGAGGAACTTATAATCTCAAAATTTTATATGGTCCTACAAAACGTGGACTAAACATCCTAACTTATTCCACCTTTCTAAGGTGAGAAACTAAAGTAAACCCAACTCCTAAACATTAGGAACACTCAACGACCTTGCTAACTAAGAACATAATCTCCCCCTTGGGAGCAAGCCTAAATGGACTTTCTAAACACCATCCATACTAAAAAAAACTTCAAAATTTAACATATAAAGTCACAAAAGACCAAGCAATACCGGATTCTAATAAAGCATGAAACACATACCGGTAGTCACATCCGGGGAACATTCTTGTTCACCTCAAGATTGGAGAGCATAGAACCTATTTTTACTTTGGAGCACTAGCACCTGAACCAATTGGACCGGATGAAGGGTAGGGTAGAGACCTACGATGACTATCTCCCTCATTTCTAGCAACTGTAGGGCAACGCCTTATCTTGTGGCCTAACTTACCACAACCAGAACAAACTTTGGAACCCGCTAAGCATTCACCCTCATGCCTTCTATCACACTTACTACATCCCGGTAATAGAATCTCACTACTATCATCGTGGGACTTGGGGTTAGACACCCTCTTTTGGTTGCACTTAGGAGTACTTAAGGGACCTTACCCGAGGAACTTTTGTCTAAAACTAGGGTGACCTTTCTCATCGGACCTTGTGTTGGAGAAATTTCCATCTCCAGTTCTAACCCTCTTTGCTTCCCTATCTTTCTCTTCTTTGAGTTTATCTTCCTCCATTTGTTGGGCATACACCATAAGACGTCAGATATCCATATTATCATGAAGCATTGCCATAAGACATTGTTTTGCTACCATATGGGACACTTCCATCAAGAACTTACACATCATATCCCTCGAATCCGATACAATAAATGGAGCATACTTGGATAGTTGGGTAAATTTCAAGGCATACTCCTTAACACTCATGCTACCTTGCTTAATGTTAATGAACTCTTCCACCGTAGCTTCCCTCAACTCTCGGGGAAAGAACCTATCAAGAAATGTCAACTAAACACTTCCAACTCTATGGGACCCGCTCCTACCGGTCTACTATCTTTCCATTGATTGTACCAGACTTGACAACATCTTTCAATTGGTAAGAGGCTAGCTCCCCTTTGTCTACCGAAGTCACCACCTTGATATCAAGTACCTTATAAACCTCATCTATAAACTCCTTAGGATCTTCTTCCACTTTGGAGCCATAAAACTCCAGAGGGTTCATCTTAATAAAATCCCTCACTCTTGAAGCATCCCCACTCACTATTGGATTCACCGGAGCTACCACCTCCCTATTGGCTTGCGCCGTCATGGATTGATCAAAAAATTGGATAGTAGACCTAAACTCCACATGGGTCATATTTTCAACTAAATGATCAATTGGAGGTTGAGGAGGAGCTTGGGGAGGAACCTCTTCATCCACATTGTCTTCCTCATTTAGCCTATCATTTGCCCTTATATTAGCCACATCCTGAAAACTATAGGGCACGGATTAGGAGGGAGACCTTATAGATTTAATACTCTATGGCACGACTTAGAGAATGAAGAGTGACCTTTCCTAATCATCTTATAGCTTCCTATTCATAAATGTGGCGCGCTACACACTTATGAACAAGACTCTACTAGACGTGGTTTTGAAACAATCCTAGAACCATTCTAAACCTTGTCCTCTGATTACCAAGTTTGTCACGACCCAGGGGTACACCCTAGATGTAACATGGAACATAGAACCACGAAGGACTCACTGTAAGACACTTAGCATATCATAACATAACATAATAGAAAAGTGCGGAAATTTAAAACATTTTTCATAACAATCGAAGTCTCATAAAATGAAGTGGAAATCTTTAACACTTTGTCTCAAACCATCTAAAACAACTTTGAATAAATTTTGGGACGCAGTCCATACAAAAGTCTAAAACATAAAAGAAAAGTCATAAAGGAAATGGTGGCTTTATCCTCGATGCTATGATGACTCACCAATCTTCGACTCCTTGCTCCTACTAAGAACCTAGCCTCAAAGATGGAACTTGAGATCGTCGGACCCTACATTTGATAAGAATGTAGGCAAGAGTATGCATTAGTACAAAATGTATTAAATATGTTAGATAGAATAACATCATAAGAGCATAACCAAAAGCGTTAGCCAACATAAGACATAAGTCATAAGCATAAGAGATAATAACACAATCATAAACATAATCTCCAACATAGACATAATATAAGCATTAGTCATCATATGGCATGGTCCATATACATAGTCAATACTTCGACCTTCATATCATAAAAGAACCACTTAATAAGTAACCTCCAAGTGTACTTGTGCAATGCATGAATGAGATACCATAATCCCATCCATTCTATGTATCCTCTTTTGTCATCATAATCATACTTACCATCTCATGGTCTCATATTTAGCTTACTTCTCATAGACAAGGAAATCTCTCACCTTTAGTCAAACAAATCATGGAAGTCAACTATAGCAACAATCCCATCTAAACATACTTCATATAAGAGGAACAGTTCATAATTAGCTTCAAGTCATACTTGTGCAATGTATGGATAAGACCACAAAATTCGACCCATACAAAGTACCACTTTTAGGCTTTCATGCATATTGATCATCTCTTTGATCTCATACTTATCTCATCATAAGGGACAAGGGTAATCACCTATAGTCATACATATTATGAAATCATAAAGGACAAAGGTAATCACCTCTAGTCATACATATCATGGAAGGCCTATGAAGCTACAATCCATACAATTCATTGTTCATGACATAATTCATATTAAGGAATCATAGGTATTCGCCTCCATGTTCATTCTAATAAGATATAGGTATTCGCCTCCATATCTATTTTAGGGTGTAATGTAAGTATTCGTCTCCACATCACTTAATAAGGATCATAGGTAATCGCCTCCATGTCCATCATAATATGATATAGGTATTCGCCTCCATATCATTTTAAAGGCTAATGGGTATTCACCTCTTGCCTTGTTTTAGAAGTCATATATTAAGGGTAGTCACCACACACTTTTCATACCATGAGATGGGAGATCACCTCATGTTTATTCATATAGGAATAAGGTAATTCACCTCACATTCCTCTCATATAAAGGTCTTTGGGGGAATCACCACAACCTCATCACATTTCGTAGTCCTAGGACTTAGATTCATTTTAGGTGAGAATAACATTTCAACCTAGAATCTTTCTATATGAGAGAACCGTTCATATCATATCATATTCATGTATAAGTGTGTATATGAGAATGTTATTTCAACAACACAACAACATATCATGATCATAGACACTTCACTCTCAAAGTGTTCATAAGGCATGTACATAGTTTTCACAAAACATGCATAATATCCTACCTTGCCCTTTCAAGGGTCAAGACTCATATCAAATCAACACATCTAGAATTACTAAATTAGACATGGATTTCATCATAACTCAAGTGACTCTATTACTTCATACAATCTATCATTCATAACATAGATTAGGTAGGTAAAGGCCTTCCACCATAATTCTATCCATTAATATTCTATTCTCATATAGACGTTACTCTCAAAGCCTTGACATACATAATTCATATTATTAGCTTTACCTTCGAAACCCTAGAATTCAACATTCATGACTACAAGCTTACTCTCAAAGCTTTACTTCTTACTATCATCATTCATATCTAGATCACAAGGTATTCTAGTCACAAGCTTCATCCTTAAGCAATTCTAACTATATTTCATCATAAAGGCTCAATCTCAATCATTACTAGTAACGATCCATCACATGTACCTTAATCCAATTCAATTCATGTTTACATGTTTCTATTCTTGAACAATTACTATAGATATCATCAATTCTAGAAGATCATCTATGAATCCTCAATTTCCCCTCACAAGGCATAAACCTACATTCTTCAATTTCATCAATTAGACTAGGGTTAAACATGGAAAACATGTAATATCATTATAATATCATGATTCATTACTAATTATATCGTAATCAATCAATACCCACTCAATTGGATCAACATTCAACATAACCCACAATATTGAAGAAACCCTAACTAGAATTGGGGATTTTCTTAATCAAATAGGGGAATTCTAGGGGACTCCATGGATGAAAGAGTCCATGGATGAATAAGCTAACATACCTGGATTATAAAGCCCTACAAAGCTTGAAACAATGGAGACTTCACTTGACCAAGGCCTCAAGTTCTATCTTCTTCTTGAAGTTTTAGAGAGACAAATATTTGAGAGGAGAGTTTTTGGGAATTTCATTTGGGTCTTGGGATATAATGACTTAATTGGGGTGGTTAAACAGTTAAATAATTTATATAGGTGTACTAATACTAGGCAAAATGACCCCATTCAATAAACACCTAATATGGAATTTCCCTAAATAACCCTCACTAGGCAGCCTACTCTGAGGCACCACGACAGGGCTCACGAGCCGTGGTCCTGCCCGTGGTCTTTGGGCAGTGTCTTGGCCTTGGTGTCTTGGCCTTCACAAGTTGAAGGCATCTTCAAGACCACTCCCTCGAGCCGTCTAGGCCTTCACGAGCCGTGAAGTCGCTCGTGTGGAGGAGGCCAACTTGGGTAGCCTTGAGGGGCACACTGCCTCGCCACCAAGGGTGGCACCACGAATCATCTAGGCTCTCGTGGTCATGGGCAGTGCCATGGCAAGCATGGGACAGACTTGGCTCTTCCCTTGGCCCTTCCGCTTTTCCTTGGTTCATGCCCTCAAGTCTTGACTAGTGGCCCTCAACTAAACCAGTGGCCCTCAACTAAACCCTAGATTGTCTACAAAACTACGGGGTGTAACAGTGCCTAGGGTCAGTTTGTCTCTTGTCTTAAAGCTAGAAAGAGGATTTCTAAGGATTGAATTTACCATATAGTTAGGGTGAGGGATGTGGTTTTTGAAACCCCTACTTTTGAGTCGGTCCCTATTGTTAATTAGTTTCCAGGAATATGCCCAGGTGATCTACCTAGTATTCCTCCCGAAAGGGAAAAAGACTTCGGTATTGACCTTTTCCCAGATACACAACCCATCTCTATTCCTCCTTACTGAATGGCTCCGGCAGAACTAAAAGAGTTGAAAGAACAATTGAAAGACTTGTTGGATAAGGGTTTCATCCGACCAAGTATCTCTCAAAGGGGTGCTCCAGTCTTGTTTGTTAGAAAGAAGGATGGTTCTCTTCGTATGTGTATAGACCATCGATAGTTTAATAAGGTTACCATTAAGAGTAAGTATCCTCTCCCAAGGATAGATGATCCATTTGACCAACTTAAAGGAGCGAGTTACTTCTCTAAGATTGACCTCTGGTCGGGTAATCACCAATTGAGGGTGAGGAAAATGATATTCCAAAAACAGCTTTAAGAACCCCATATGGTCATTTTGAGTTTTTGGTGATGCCCTTTGGTTTGACTAATGCTCCATCTACTTTTATGGATTTGATAAATAGGGTGTTTAGACAATACTTTGACATGTTTGTGATTGTGTTCATTGATGATATATTGATCTATACGAGAAGTGAGGAAAATCACATAATTCATCAGAGGATTGTGTTGCAAGTTCTCAGGGACCATCAACTCTTTGCAAAGTTTAGCAAATGTAAGTTTGGGCTAAGGTCCGTAGCTTTTCTTGGTCATATTATTTCAAGTAAGGGTATTGAGGTAGATCCTAAGAAGACAAATGCGCTCAAGAGTTGTCCTAGATCTCTATCCCCTTCGGATATTAGAAGTTTCTTGGGTTTAGCTGGTTACTATAGAAGGTTTGTTGAGGGGATTTCTTCGATTGCATCTCCATTGACAGCTTTGACTAAAAAGAAGGCTAAGTTCATATGGTCCGAAGAATGTGAGAAGAGTTTTCAGGAATTGAAGGATAGATTGCCTTCCATTCTGGTGTTGACCTTAACAGAAGGGACTTAGGGGTTTGTTGTTTATTGTAACGCCTCGATAATTGGGCTAGGATGTGTACTTATGCAACATGGGAAGGTTATTGGGTATTCTTCAAGTTAACTTAAGGTTCATGAAAAAAATTATCCTACCGATGACCTTGAACTATCGGCGGTTGTTTTTTCCTTAAAGATGTGGAGGCATTATTTATATGGTTTTCATGTAAATGTGTTTACCGACCACAAAAGTTTTCAATATGTTTTTAATCATAAGGATCTAAATCTTCGCCAAAGAAGGTAGCTTGAGTTATTCAAAGATTATGATATGAGTGTTCTCTATCACCCTGGTAAAACTAATGTGGTGGCGGATGCTCTTAGTAGGTTATCTATGGGAAGTGTTTCTCACATTGAGGAAGATAAGAACGAGTTGGTTAGGGATGTTCGTAGATTGTCCCGGTTGGGTGTTCAGTTAGTGGCCTCTACCAAAGGTGGTGTCATGGTTCACAATGGGTCAGAATCGTCTTTTGTGGGGGATGTGAAAGCCAAGAAAGGTCTTGACCCAACCTTGATTGAATTAATAGAAGCAGTGTTTAAAAATTTGGCTTTCTCCCAAGGAGAGATGGCGTACTTAGATATCAATGTTGTTTGTGTGTTCCTAATGTAGACGAATTGAGACAACAAATGTTATCAGAAACCATAGTTCTCGATATTCCATTCACCCAGGAACCACAAATATGTAACGTGACTTGAGGGAGATCTATTGGTGGAATGGGATGAAGAAGGATATTGCGGGATTTATGGCTAAATGTCCCAATTCTCAACAAGTGAAAGTTGAGCATAAAAAACTGGGAGGTTTATCCCAAAACATTAGCATTCCTACTTGGAAGTGGCAAGCTTTGAATATGGAATTCATTGTTGGGTTGCCTCGCACTCAGCGACAACATGACTCGATTTGGGTTATGGTAGATCGAATGATGAAATAAGCGCATTTTATTCCCGTCAAGATTTACTATTCCGCGGAGGACTATGCTAAGTTGTATTTGAGGGAAATGGTAAAGTTGCATGGAGTTCCTTTATCCATTATCTCCGATCGTGGTACCCAATTCACTTCTCAATTTTTGAAATACTTTCAAAAGAGTCTTGGTACTTGTGTTAAGCTTCGTATGACCTTTCACCCCCAAACCGATGGGAAAGCGGAGCGTAGTATCCAAATTTTGGAAGATATGTTGGCAGCTTGTGTGATTGATTGAAAGGGTAATTGGGATGATCACTTGACTTTGATTGAGTTTGCATATAACAATAGTTATCACACAAGTATTGGTATGGCTCCATTTGAGGCCCTATATGGTAAGAGGTGTAGATCTTCTATAGGATGGTTTGAGGTGGGTGAAGTTGCCCTAATAGGTCCCGAGTTGGTACATGAGGGCATTGAAAAAGTTTAACTTATTAGAGAAAGGTTGAAAACGTCTCAAAGTCGGCAAAAGTCATATGCCGATGTAAGAAGAAGAGATCGTGAGTTTGATGTTCATGATTGGGCTTACTTGAAAATATCACTCATGAAGGGTGTAATTAGGTTTGGTACGAAAGGGAAGCTTAGTCCCAGATATGTTGGCCTATATCAGATTATGAGGCGTATTGGTAAGGTTACTTATGAATTAGAATTGCCTAATGAATTGGCATTGGTGCATCCAGTTTTCCATGTCCCATTGTTAAAGAAATGTGTTGGTGATCTGACTCTATAGTTACCTTAGAAGGTTTGGGAGTTAAGGAGAATCTTTCTTATGAAGAAGTTCCAGTTGATATTTTTTATCGGCAAGTCAAGAAGTTATGAAACAAAGATGTTGCTTCCGTGAAAGTATTGTGGAGGAATCAGTTAGTTGAGGGTGCTACTTGGGAGGCCGAGGCCAATATGATGTCCCGATATCTGCATCTCTTTCCTTCTATCCCTATTCTAGCTTAAGGTAATGAGTTCCTCATGGTTTACTCTTTTGGTGTCATGTGTCTTAGATAGTCCCATGGTTTCCTAATTTATGCATTTTCATGAAAAAACTTAAGTTTTGAGAAAATGAGTAATCTTAATTGATTTCTGCATGTTTATGTGCATTTGAGTATTCGTTTCATATAACCTTCATGATATGATTTTTTGAACATACTTTAGTTTGGAGTTGATGTTTCCTCCCTAGATATGTGTATTGCATGGATGATGGGCTGTTAGATTTAGTTTCCACCCCTCTTATGATGTCTTGAAACTCATTCGAGGATGAATGATCCCAAGGAGGAGATAATGTAACACCTCGCATTCGAGAAAGAGAAAAATAGCAAATTTCAGAAGTTCCTGGTGCCATCCGACAGAGGCCAACCATGACTCGTTGAGTGAACCACATACCGTAGGTCTGGTCCGTGGATTTACCACCCAAATAGGCTTAGAGGACCACAAAGCACGGTTTGGACCAACGGACCGTCGTTACATCCACGGTCTGTGGGTTGAGGTCTGTGGAACATGGCCTCAAAGTCTAGTCTCTGAGGAAGACAAGGATGTGCAGGACAGATCATCGGTCAAACCACGGTCCGTCGGTCAAGGCTCATAGGTCAAAGGTCGGCAATTATTTTATAGGGGAAGTTGGGTCTTTTTCTTAATTATTTTATCCTAATACTATGTCGTTTTACCCTTCACTAAGATCCCTTTATAAGTATTTTAATCCCTAAATTTCCCCAATTGGAATCATTTTCTCAAATTTCTAAAATAAGAACAAGTCTCCTCTCCAAAATATTTCTCTCTCTAGAAAGCTTGAAGAAGAAGGATTCAACCTAGGGTTTGAAGTCAAGTCTCCATTCCTCTATCGAAGATAAGCAATTGGCTTTGTGGTATGATAATTTTCATCCATGGATTCCTTCCATTCATGGAGTTTCCAACTTCTCAAAATTTCAAGTTAGAAATCTCCAATTGAGTTAGGGTTTTTCTTCTATGTTATGGGTTCTCTTTATTATTGATTTAAATGATTAAATTATGATGTCTTATGCATGAATTGATGAAATAATATGATTTTATGATAATTTCCCATGAAACCATGTAATTCCCATGTTTTCCAAATTATGATCATGTAATGTGGGTTTTGAAGTACTAAAGAAGTGTTTATGAAATCAAGCATGCTTTTATGAAATTTATGTAAATGTTTTATGGATGCTTTGAGAGTAAAGTATCAATGATGATTTTATTGTTGTGTTGTTGAAATAATATCCCAGATACACATGAAAGTATGATTGTGAAAGGTTTTCTCACATAGTAAGGTTTCTAAGGTTGAAAGGTCTTCTCACCTAAATGAATCAAAGATAAGGAGCTATCCTAATGAAACCTAGATTTGATCGGTTATTGAATGATACATTTCCATGGATGACTTATGACCTACCTTGGATTTGCAAGATGACTTTCCCTTCCATGGATAATAAGAACAAGAAGATGACTATTCTATGGGATTTATGTTTAGCACTGAGAGCATATTGAGATGGAAGCTCTCCCGTGAGTAGAGGTCGGGTTTCTAGAAGCAATCTCCTTATCCCTTACCTATGTGCCCCACAGGATGATTGTCTAGATAGCCATTAGCTAGTGGATCCACAAATAGATAGATATTCATGGCCCTTACCTTGGCAAGTAGGACAACACTTTTCGGTGTAGGAGACACCGGGGGATCATGTTATAGGTCCCATGGTATCTATGTCGGTTGAGGCTACCCCCACAATAATAATGAACTAAGGTTACTTCAAGAAGTATCTCACATGTGTTCAAAGGGTTTAATGATTTTAGCTTGCATTGACCATGTTTTATGACTCATGTTTTCTAACCCTTTTTATATCATGTTTTAGCTTGGTCAGTGAATGTTATGAAATGTCCTTTATAGAATGATTTAAATGTTTATATGCATGACTATCATACTTGGTACATTTTTTGTACTAATGCATATTGTTGCCTATATTTTCCCAAATGTAGGGTCCGACAGTCAGGATTCTCAGTTTCGTGGCTAGAGGTTGATTTGCGAGATTCGGAGCTTTGGTGAGTCCTCATACTTCGAGGACGGATTTTCAATGTTTTTAGTGCTCTTTCTTACTTTCAGTTTTTGACATGATGTATGGGCTAGGCGCATTTTCATTCTTATGTATAGATGTCTAATAAGACAAATATTTAGACTTCCGCTTCGTTTTTATAAAACATTAGACTTGAAATATTGTCTTTATTTCCTTTGTTCTATTTCTTATTTTATGAATGCTAAGTGGCTGGTATGGGGCCTGTCGGGGTCCTATACTCCATGTTACATCTATGGTGTACCCCTGGGTCTTGACACCTATGGAGCCATTACGACACACTCCTGGATGGTTCCTACCACACTTAGCACATGCAGGAGTCCAATTACCTTCTTGTGTTACACTACCTTGAGTTTGTGTAGGTCTAGCTCTGAAGTTCTGAGAATTTGGATTCTTGAACTCACCTTTGTTCTTTGGTGCAAGTGCACTAGCAGATGATGGAGCAGCTCCATTTGCTTTTGTTGAAAGGATGACCGATTCGTATTACCCTTCTGCTGCCCGAACACCTTTCCTGTTGTCTTAGCCTTCTTGTTTCAGAACTCTTCCCTATCTCTCAACTTGTCTTCCCCAACCTGCTGCACATGGATCATCAGCCTTGCTATGTCGATGTCCCCTATCAACATAGTTGTCTTGCCCTCCTTACTTGAAAAGCGAGATAACCCAGATACAAATAGACTCATCCTGCTCCTTATGTCAGCAACCATCTCCGGAGCATAGCGGGACAGTTCAGTGTACTTGAGGCTATACTCATGCACACTCATGGATTCCTGCTTCAAGTTAAGGAATTCTCTTACCGTCGCCTCCCTCAGCTCACGGAGAAAGAAACGCCCCAAGAAGGCCCTTCGAACACAACCCAACTCATAATTGGTGCACCTCAACTCTACTCTTTTTCCATTTTTCGTACCAGACTATAGCAATAACCTTCAGTTAGTATGCAGCTAACTCCACACGCTCATTATCTGCAACATGCATCACCTCAAACACTATTTGCAACTCTTTCAAAAAGTTTTTTGGATCCTCAGTGACACCTGAACCGGTGAAGTGTCAAGACCCAGGGGTACCCTAGATGTAACATGGCGTACTAGACCCCGAAATGCCTAACACAAGCCACTTAGCATATCATAACATAATGTAAATAGAAATGATGAGGAAATTTTAATTTTTTTTTCCATACAATCGAAGTCTTTATAAAAGCAAGCGGAAGTCTTTAACACTTTGTCTCAAACCATCTAATACCACATGAATACCTCTTTGGGACGTAGCCCATACAATACTCTCAAACATAAAGGAAAGGTGATCACATCCTCGATGCTATGATGACTCACCAAATCTTCAACTCCTTCGCTCTATTAGAACCTAGCCACGAGAATGGAACTCAATATCGCCGGATTCTACATTTGATAAGAACATAGGCAAGTGTATGCATTAGTGAAAAATGTACTAAATAAGTTAGCTAGCATAACATCATAAGATCATAACAAAAGCATTAGCCAACATAAGACATAAGCATAAGAAACAATAACATAGTCATAGGAATAATCTTCAACATACAGACAATATGAGCATAAGTAAACATAAGGCATAATCCAAGAGCATAGGAGATACCACATGTTCATAAGCATAGTCCACACTTTATTCCTCATAACGTAAGAGAAACTTCATAAGTAACCTTCAAGTCATACTTGTGCAATGCATAGATGAGACCCCATAATTCCACCTATGCTGACTACCACTTTTAGGCCATCATACCTCTTTATCATCTTTTGATTTCCTCCTTAGCTTACTTCTCATAGATAAGAGAATCTCTCAACGTTAGTCAAACATATCATGGAAGGCAACTATAGCAACAATCCAAGCTAAGCATTCAACATATAATAGAACACTTCATAAGTAGCTTCAAGTCATACTTGTGTAATGCATGGATATGACCCCATAATCCTACCTATACTAAGTACCACTTTAGACTATCATACTTAAATGATTACGTATTCATCATTTCTAGGTTACCAAGGAATAGCACCATCCTAGGCTAGACCAAGCTAATCATCTAGCTAACATAACTACATCATGCTAAGCCAAGCCACCATGGAGAGCATACTATCATGCAAGTCAATGCTATACAAGGAGGGATACTATGACCCCATCCTAGCTAGCATGAATTCATTTGGCCTAACGAGTTAAAGCTACCATGCAAATATTCTATGATACTAGTGCAAGCTACCCTTAGGAAGAGTATAATTTCTCAATCCAAGGCTACCATGAGGTCTTATACTCAAGCTACCATGAAATAGTCTTGTCTTACCAAGTCAAGATATCCATGAAATGGTCTTATCATACCAAGTCAAGCTATCCATGAAGGGAGCTTATGTCACAACTTCAAGCTATTCTAGTCTAACATGCTTGATTCATTTTAGGTTAGTAAACCTTTCAACCTAGAATCATTCTATGTGAGAAAACCTTTCACATCATGTTCATTATGTGTTCATGAGAATAGACTTTCAATCAAAACATCTACATATCATAATCATAGACACTTCACTCTCAAAGTGTTCATAAAGCATTTACATAGGTTCTATAAGAACATGTATAATCTCATACTTTCATAATCTAGGTCATGTGGGTAAAGTACTTCCACAATAAATCTATCTAGTAGTCTATCATTATCATATAACCTTCACTCTTTAAAGCCTTAACATACATAATTCATCATATTGGCTTTACTTTCAAAACCCTAGTAATCAACATTAATGACTACAAGCCTTACTCTCAACGCTTTACCTCTCACAATCATCATGCATACCTAGATCACAAGGCATTCTAGTCACATGCTTCATTCTTAAGAAATTATAGTGTTATATCATCATAAAGGCTCAATCTCAATCATTACTAGTCATGATACATCATATATACTTTAATCTAATTCAATTCATGTTTACATGCTTCTATTCTTGAACAATTACTATACATATCATCAATTCTAGAAGACCATCGCTAAGTCTTCAATTTCCCTCTTTAAGGCATAAACCCACATTACTTCAATTTCATCAATTAGACTAGGGTTAGCCATAGAAAACATGTAATATCACCATAGTATAATGATTCAGTACTAATTCAATCATAAATAATTACTAGGATCAATGTATTGAGGGGTCTAAAGGCTTTATATAGGTGGTTTAATTAAGGCTAAAAGGACACTACTTAACCCCTAATTAATTTCATCAAGTTCCATTAGCTCTTAACTTAACCAACTTAAGCCCACATTCTACCTCACCCACGAGACCACGCCCACGGTCCGTGAGTGGACCCACGGGGTGTGCTGCTCTTCCGTGGGTGGTGGTCTGCAACTTGACTTTTGGGGCCTTGACCGACGAGGCAATCCATGAAGCGTGGACCCCTTACGGGGCGTGGGTTCCCTCATGAGTGCACTTCCTCGGGGCAGATTTTAGGGTGGTTTGCTAGGGTCCTCTTCAAGGACCCTTGGCTGGTCCTTGGGGAGTCGTACCTTGACGTTCTAACCCCTTACCCTTCATTCTAAGTACGGGAAGTAAAATATACAACTCTAACCCTCACGTCAATCTCTAGTTGACTTACTAAAGTACGAGGTGTTACAATATCTCCCCCTTGGGAACATTCGACCTCGAATGACACTCTAGGCACTTCTTAAGGTCACGAATCTAGACTAGCAACCTATCATGCATGCAACACATTTAAATGCACACAACCAAGGAGGAAAACTTCAACACCAAGCTAAACATACTCAATGCAACAAAAGGAAGTAGGAACTACATCTAACAACCCATAATGCAAGAATTCTCATAACTAGTCATGTTCAAGGAGGAACTGGCATCTCCTAGATAAAACATACTCAACACACTCTCATGGAGCTCATATGCAATTTACTCTCAAAAAGAATTCATTTAGGGAGGAACCTCTCAACTCCAAACTAAGGCATGCTCATCTATTCATCTCATGTAGTTCTATAAGCAACTCTACTCAATGCACTACACACGAGGAAAAACAATGAACATAAGTCATTTCTATCAAGATTTAAGCTTTTTCATGAAGATGTATCTTATAAGGAAATCATGGCAACACATAAACACATAATGACCTTGCTATCTAAGCACCCATATCCCTCTTGGGAGTAAGCCTAAACAGACTTTTTTTAAGCACCATTCATACTAAAGACAACTTCAAGGTCTAACACATCAAGTCACAAAAGACTACACAATACCGGAATCTAACAAAGCATAAAACACATACCGATAGCAACATTCAGAGGTTACTCTTGTTCATCTCTAGCTTGAAGAGCATAAAACCTATTTTTCTTTGGGGCATCCCCATCTGAACCACTAGGAGCAACTTTCTTACCCTCTCTTCTCATAGCGTTTGCCTTTGGGCAATCTCTCATTTTGTGGCCACTTTCACCACGACTAAAGCAACCCTCTCTACCAACAAAACACCTACCCTTATGCCTCTTTCTCATCTAGCACAAGTAGGCCATATGGACTCATTACTAATTCTGGATGGCTTAGGGTTAGACACCCTCTCTTCTTTATACTTAGGGGTATTAAAAGAACCTTGTCCAGAAAACCTTTGTCGATTCTTAGAGAGACCATGTCCATCGGACCCATCATGAAAGGACTTCTCATTATCCATCCTAGACCCTTTTTTCTCCCTAGATTTCTCTTCTTTGAATTTTGACTCCTCCATTTGTTGGGCGTACACCATAAGACGTGAGATATCCATATCATGATGGAGCATTGTCGTACGACATTCTTTTCCTAATATATTGGACACTCCCGTCAAAAATCCTACTCATCATATCCCTCTAATTCACCACCATAGATTGAGCATACTTAGATAGTTAGGTGAATTTCAATGAGTATTCCTTAACACTCATGCTACCTTGCTTAAGGTTAATGAACTCTTCCACCTTAGCTTCCCTCAACTCTCGAGGAAAGAACCTACCAAGAAAAGCTAGTTTGAACACTTCCTACTCTGTTGGACCCGCTCCTACCGGCCTAGAATCTTTCCATAGTTTATACCATACTTGAGCAACTCCTTTCAATTGGTAAGCGGCTAACTCCGCTTTTTCTACCGAATTCACCCCCATAATATCATGTACCTTATCTACCTCATATATAAATTCCTTAGGATCCTTTTCCACTTTGGACCCATAAAACTCCGGAGGGTTCATCCTCATAAAATCCCTCCCTCTTGAAGCAGCCTTACCGACTATTGGATTCACCGGAGCTACCACCTCCCTATTAACTTGTGCCGTCATAGCTTGGGCCAACATCTGAAAAGCCGACCTAATCCCTGCATTCGACATAGCCGAAAGATCAATTGGAACTTGTGGAGCTAGTGGAGGAACCTCTTGATCCACCACGTCTTCCTCATTCCTCCTAGCATTTACCCTTGTATTAGCCACATCCTGAAAACTATAGCGCACGGATTAGGAGAAATACCTAATACAACTAAAATTTATGGCACGACTTAGAGAATTAAGAAGTGAGATTTCCTTTTCATAAATGTGGTGCGCTTCACACTTATGAACAAGACTCTACTAGACGTTGTTTTGAGACAATCCTAGAATCATTCTAAACCTTGTGCTCTAATTACCAAGTTTGCCACGACCCAGGGATACACCCTAGAGGTAACATGGCATACTAGACCCCGGAAGGCCTAACACCAGCCACTTACATATCATAAAATAAAGTAAATAGAAATGATGCAGAAATTTTAAATTTTTTTCCATACAATCAAAGTCTTTATAGAAGCAAGCGGAAGTCTTTAACACTTTGTCTCAAACCATCTAATACCACATGAATACCTCTTTGGGACGCAGCCCATACAATAGTCTAAAACTTAAAAGATAATACATAAAGGAAAGGTGATTACATCCTCGATGCTATGAGGACTCACCAAATCCTTAACTCCTTTGCTCTACTAGAACCTAGCCACGAGAATGGAACTCAAAATCGCCAGATCCTACATTTGATTAGAATGTAGGCAAGAATATGTGTTAGAACAAAATGTACTAAATATGTTAGCTAGCATAACATCATAAGAGCATAACAATAGTGTTAGCCATCACAAGACATAAATATAGTCATAGGCATAATCTTCAACATAGACACAATATGAGCATAAGTCAACATAAGGCATTATCCAAGAGCATAGGAGATATCACATGTTCATAGGCATAGTCCACACTTAATTCCTCATAATATAATAGAAACTTCATAAGTAACCTTCAAGTCATACTTGTGCAATGCATGGATTAGACCCCATAATGCCACCTATGCTAAGTACCACTTTTAGGCCATCATAGCTCTTTATCATCTTTTTATTTCCTCCTTAGTTTACTTCTCATAGACAAGGAAATATCTCACCTTTAGTCAAACATATCAAGGAAGACAATTATAGCAACAATCAAAGGTAAGGATACAACATATAAGAGAACACTTCATAAGTAGCTTCAAGTCATACTTGTGCAATGCATGGATAAGACCCCATAATCCTACCCATACTAAATACCACATTAGGCTATCATACTTAAATGATTACCTATTCATCATTTCTAGGTTACCAAGGAATAGCACCATGCTAGGCTAGACTAAGATAATCATCTAGGTAACATAACTACACCATGCTAAGCCAAGCTACCATGGAGAGCATACTATCATGCAAGTCCAAGTTATAAAAGGAAGGATACTATGACCCCATCCTAGCTACCATGAATTCATTTCGCCTAACGAATTCAAGCTACCATGTAAGTATTCTATGATACTAGTGGAAGATACCCTTAGTAATAGTATGATTTCTCAATCCAAGGCTACCATGAGGTCTTATACTCAAGCTACCATGAAATGGTCTTGTCATACCAAGTCAAGATATCCATGAAATGGTCTTATGTTACCAAGTCAAGCTATCCATGAAGGGAGCTTATGTCACAACTTCAATCTATTCTAGTCTAACATGCATGATTCATTTTAGGTAGGTGAGCAAACCTTTCAACCTAGAATCATTCTATGTGATAAAACCTTTCACATCATGTGCATTATGTGTTCATGAGAATAACCTTTCAATCAACACATCTGCATATAATAATCATAGACACTTTATTCTCAAAGTGTTCATAAAGCTTTACATAGGTTCTATATACATGCATAATCTTATACTTTCATAATCTAGGTCATGTGGGTAAAGTCCTTCCACAATAACTCTATCTAGTAGTCTATTATTATCATAAAAGCTTCACTCTTTAAAGCCCTAACATACATAATTCATCATATTGTCTTTACATTCAAAACCCTAGTAATCAACATTCATGACTACAAGCCTTATTCTCAAAGCTTTACCTCTCACAATCATCATGCATACCTAGATCACAAGGCATTCTAGTCACATGCTTCATTATTAAGCAATTCTAGTCATATATCATTATAAAGGCTCAATCTCAGTCATCACTAGTCATGACCCATCATATATAATTTAATATAATTCAATTCATGTTGACATGCTTCTATTCTTGAACAATTACTAACCATATCATCAATTCTAGAAGATCATCTCTAAGTCTTCAATTTCCCTCTTTAATGCATAAACCCACATTACTTCAATTTCATCAATTAGTCTAGTGTTAGCCATAGAAAACATGTAATATCACCATAATATCATGATTCACTACTAGTTCAATCATAAACAATCAATATCCACTCAATTGGATTCATACTCAACTTAGCCCACAATATTGGAAGGAACCCTAACTTGAATTGGGGATTTAATCTTCACAATAGGGGGAATTCTAGGGGGATCCATGGAAGAATAAGAAAACATACCTTGATTATAAAGCCTAACAAAGCTCTCAACAATGGAGTCTTGATTTATCTTGAACCCTCTTCTTCTTCTTCTTCACTTTCTAGAGAGAATATTTGAGAGGGAATTGGGTTTCTTTGGTGAATTGAAATAATGACTAGCATCAATCTATTTAGGGGTCTAAAAGTTTTATATAGGTGGTTTAGTTAAGGTTAAAACGACACCACTTAACGCCTATTTTATTCCAAAGAGTTCCATTTGCTCTTCTCTTAACCGACCTAAGCCCACATTCTGCCTCACCCATGAGACCACGCCCACGGGCCGTTGGAGGACCCACGGGGCATGCTGGTCTTCCGTGGGTGGTGGTATGTAACTTGACTTTTGTGGCGTTGACCCATGAGGCCATCCACAGGGTGTGGACCCCCCTACGAGGCGTGGGTCCCCTCGTGGGTGCACTGCATTGGGGTAGATTTTAGGGTGGTTTGCTAGGGTCCTCTTCAAGGACCCTTGGTTCGTCCTTGGGGAGTCGTACCTTGATGTTCTAACCCCTAACCTTTACGACTCTAATCCTCACATCAAGCTCTAGTTGACCTACTAAACTACTGGGTGTTACATGAAGTCTAGAGGTTTAATCCTCAAGAACTCACAAATCCTAGACATATGAGCTACATCCTGTCGAACACATCTCTGTTGCCCAGCTTGGTTGGTCACCACTTGACTCAACATCCGGATAGCATCCCGGAAATCAGCATTAGTGACCTCTCTTTGTGGTTGCACTTCTGGTGCATTGGGGACCCCTTGATCCGAAGGATCAACTTTCCTCCTAGCAGGAAGACCTCGAACAGCTCTTCGTGGAGGCATGATCTGAAAATACGTGCAACCACGAATTAGAAAGAAACTTTATAGAGTTGAACTCTATAGGACGAGAAGAGTATCAAAGAAGTGAGATAGTTCCTAAATGTTGCAGCCTCCTAATTATATATGTAGCGCGCTTCACACCTATAACTAGGACTCTACACACACGACTTCATAGACACCCTAGGACTCTTGAACTCTGTGCTCTGATACCAAGTTTGTCACGCCCCGAGCCTACACCTTAGACGTGGTTAGCACTCAAGAACCATTGCTGGCCCCAAGGAAACATTTGGCCTGGCTCAACTCTCAGCTGAAGACTTACTCAACAATTAATGAACTCAAACCAAAACTTTACTCAATGTCTTCAAAAGAAATAACTCATAATGTATTAGAACATTCAGTAGCCAAAAAAGGAAACTCAAGTCTTAAACATTAACAATAGAAATTAAAAAACTCATCAACTACTACTATTATCTATGAAGCCTCTAAATGACAAAGATGGAAGTCGGGACAAGAACCACGACATCCTAACAAAGCTGAAAAGTAAATGGAATCCGAAAGTAAGGAGGCTCACCAAAGCTAACTAGAACTACAAGTGGTATCAACGAAGCGCCTGTTGATGACCCTTGTTTTCTGTATATATATAATAAAAGATGCAGGACAAATGACATCAGTACATGGAATGTACGAGCATGTAAGTGGAACTCTTAAGCACAGACATAATCTTGAACTGTTAAAAAGGAAGAAACATTTTCACCTCATCTCAACTCAACTCAACTCAACCCAACTCAAGGATACTCACAGACACTCAAACTTAGAAATACTCAACTCAGTTCAATATAAAAGAAATAATAAAGATCCATTATAAAGAAAGCTTTTAAAACAATAGATAATAACTCAATGTATTTAAAAATACAACAATAATTCTTTTACTCTTATTTAGGAGATTCTCTAACAGACAACCATCACTATGAGCTATGTGATGATACAGTGTCCCGCCCAAGCTGCCGAAATTGTCATATACCTTGTCGGAGTATAAGACATCGTCAACTAAGTGGATCCACTAAGCTATGCTTAAAAAGCAATAAAGAATCATCCAAAAAGTATGACCCGTTCTACCCACGTTGGCTTAAATGGTTTATGAGGACTTTGAGTTGTCTGAACTCATCCCCATATTGGTGTTCGATACTACTCCCAATAATATAACTCATGCTCATATGTTTAAAAACATTTTCTCATTCTCAAACTTAAGATTATTACTGAAAAGGGTTCTCTTAAAAGAGATAGCACTCAAAACTCCTCATGAACTCATTTGGAAATCGATGTTTCGTGTCATTTGACATGTAAAAATATTTACTCTTGGGAATACTTAGTTTCCATATATTCCTTTTGAAAAATGAAACTTAACTCTCCTCATCCTTATACTCAAGTACTCAAGTCTTAAAATAAGTTTTAAAAGTTTGTAAAAATACTTCTCAAAATAACTCACAAGAGTCACTCAAACTCGACTCTTAATCTTTTCTTGAATTATGAATTCAAGAGTAAAGATTCATGATATGAAGGACCTCATGATAATTAAATTTAGTTTAGACAGTTATAATTAAGAAAGGAATGAAAGCTCAACTCGAAGGGACAAGTACGGATCGATGAACGAAGAAGAAGGTGGCCTGCCGCTCCGGGCGCAGGGGTGGCGTGTCACGCCAGGCCTCCAAATACTATGGGTCTATTCTGGTACACTGCTCGCGCCCCACGCCAGCCCTCCTAGCGTATCTGGGGTGAGGCATCCCAACCCCTTTCCAGAATGATCTGACGAATTTTTCTTCTCGTTTTCTGACTCTAATTTGCCTAGAATGAATTGTTTTCCTTAAATTTTCCTTAGATTCAATTGCCCAATAAATATACATGAGAATATACTCCCTTTTCCTCAAGCACAACCCTCAAAAATTGAAATCCTCACCTCAAGAATTCATCAACTCCATAACCAAAACATGAAAAACAAAACATCAAGAACACCGATCAAGAATTCAAATCAGTCAACCTCAAGAATGAAATTACGGATGGAATTCACATGATTGGCATGTGAGTGAATGAACCCAACAGTATGAAAACTTACATACCTTAATTTGGCGAAAAAAACCCTAGATTCGCATGAAATCTTGGTGAACGCTTGAACTCCTCCTTCTTTCCTCCTCTTGAACTCCTCTAAAAATCCTAAGCGTGATTTTGAATTATGAAAACTGATATAAGTCAGTTTAGACTCCTTAAATATTTCCAAAAATGTTTAGAGCTAATAGGGTAAGGAAAACACCAAATTATCCGTCATTAATTCGGGTAAATTTCCTTAACTAAACATGCTGAATTCAAAAGGGCATATCTCCCTCATCCGAACATGGAATTTAGCAAACTCGGTGGCGTTGAAAAGAGGATGCAAATATCTTTAATTTGATATCTTATAAGCCACCTAACTCATACTGTATTGAAATTTATGGTGGTTTGAAGTTGACCCAAAACTGACAACCGAATCATAACTTGGACAAATCTCAAATTGGCTCTTTCCAATTTAGTTCTTTCTAAAAGTAGCTCTTTCTAAAACTGAGATGTTACAATGTCGACTCTGAATAGGATATCCAATATCAATATCAATCCACGTGGAATAACGTCCACTCAGAAAGAATCACCAGAAGATTCCAAGACTAGAACAATCTAATCCCAACTTGTTGTAAAAGCACAAAATCTCTGATAACGCATCGTAGAAGCATAAATAGGGGAAAGGACAAAAGATCTATAAAGTTGTGAAATTTCCTAAACTAAGGCTCAAACTATCCGACTTAAGTCTTCTACTCTAGTCTAAAAGGATCTAATCTGTCTAAAATGATGTCGGAGAAGAAACAAGGCTAGACGCATCGCAAGTCTAAGGCAACACTAGACTAATTCACAACACAATCAAACACATAAAAACCCAAACTAGCATGGTACTACACCCGACAATAGGACCGATCATCCCTAAAATATGGTATCTAGGAAAAAAAGTAAGAATATCTAGGTACCCGCCCCCAATTCACTCTAATCAGCATGCATTTCTGCATTCAAGCTTAATCTAAATAGAAAGAAAGTTGTAACCTACTTGAAGGCCGACAACGCACGCTCTAAATCTCGATCGTGCATCTTTAGCATAGATACATGAACGACTGGATGAACTCCATACAAGTTGGGTGGCTGGGCTAACTAGTAATCCACTGGCAACATACCTTCAAGAAACTCAAACATACCAATGTAGTTGTTGTTGCACGCAAACTCCACCAAAGACAAAAACAGGTCTCACTGACCTGCAAAGTACAAAACACAGACCTGCAACATATCCTCCAAAACCTGAATAGTGTTCTCCGACTATACATCGGTCAGGTGGTGAAAAATATGATAAGATCAACACGGGTACCTAACTTCTCCTAAAAGGTCCTTCAAAATCTGGAAGTGAACTAAGGACCCCTATTTGAAATAATCGATATCGGCACCTCGTGAAGATGAACTACCTCCCGAATATAGACACGAGTCGACTTCGTGTCATTGAAAGAAGACTGAACGAGAAGGAAGTGTACTCAGCACCACAAGACTGTTAGTAAATAAGAGCATGTCACTAGAATGAGGTGTTGTTTAGTTTGGAGTTCTAAGAATTTCTACTTACTAACTGAATAGATAAAACCTACTAGGTACTACTTCTCAATTTTAATTTCATATTTACTTTTAGCTAATGCTTGATGTCATTTCATTAGTTTTTGCTATCTTTATCTTATTCTAATTTATTTTGATCGATTTGGATTATTTTTTTCAACTGCATTTTTTTTTTGGGAAAGTTGTATTTGGTTAATATGTATATGCTAATGGGTGAACATCGAGTTTTTAGAAGGATATTTTTCATGCTTATGAGGAGAAAATAAAATAACAAAAAAATATTGTAACTTGCTGATAGATTGAAGACTTAATGTTGTCCTTTTAGCTATATATATGGTTTCCATGTAATCTCATGTGCAACTGTTGTTGCACTAGGAGAATAAAAGTGATTTTAAATACCCAAAATATGATCATCCTAAATTCTTTCCATCAACCTTTATTTTTAATTGTTGAATAATAATCAATCAAGAGCAAATTTCAGAGAGGGTATAGTTAGTGTACTCTCATAGTTGTGGAGAAATGAACAATAAAGCTTTCACAAAAAATAAAGAAGAACCATCTGATCTTCTCCAAGTGTTATAACGGATAAACAACTTTAATTTTTCCAATCAAGTCATTCACGTTTAAATTTATGCCATTAATGAGTTGTAAATGCACAAAAATGAATTATGGTCTCTATTTTGGATTTGTCATTGAAGCACAAGATTCAGATAACAGAGATGATTTTTCTATATTTGATCCTTTTCTTATAGATATCCCTCTTTTCTTTTTCTGTAGTTGAGATGAGATGTCATATAATACTTTTTCTTAGTAAAGAGTTTTCAAGAAACTATTTGGAAATGTTATCAGTTGATCTAGGAAACATGAGATGCACAAATAAGTATTCTAATACAAACGATGAGATATAATCAATTCCTTAGTGGAAACTAATGACCTTGGGCGTACTGTCAACATAGGTACAACTTAAATGATTTTAAAATTCTTTATATGATTCAATTTACAGTTAATATCACCTTCAATTTTCAACCATAATAAATAGTGGTAGAAGTATTTACAAATTGTGTAATGAGATCAAAAGATCAACAATGACCTCAATGTAGCAAGTTTAATATAAAATAAGAGTTGCTAGGATCATATTATGTGGTAGTTAGTGTAAAAACAAATTCCTTTAAGATGATGGTAGTAGGTGTATTATACTAGTTGAAAAAAAGAGCCATATTATGTGGTTGTTAGATCCCTGTATGGAAATTAAATTTTCTTTTATATCTTTATTTATGTATTTTTTTTATGTATTATGCATATTCAATTGACTGGTCAGTTTGGAATATGTTTAGTTCAAGAATTCGGATAATGAAAAAACATTATCTACACTTGGAGTTTTAATCAACCCAATAAATATATGACACCTTCTCTTACCAATTAACACATACTTTCGAGGTCATCGTTGTATCAAGTTATTGTTATAGACCATTCAATTGTAGGATGATAATATATAATGTTTTCTAATGAGCGTGGAACAGGAGAAACCCTTGGTGTTTTGTCACCTAAAAGGGAAAACAATGAATACGTTAGACTATCATTGCTTGATTTAAATTACTTCATGCTGGTAATTGTTTAGCTTGTATTTTATAAAGAAATTTGTAATTTTAGCCTAAGGTTTAAAATTAAATTTTGAGGATTTAGTTGATATCTGATTTTACATATGCATCAATACTATTAAAAGTTCTCCAAATGCACATATGGACTTTTGAGAGTTTAATGGGAATAAACAAGAGAGGAAATGGAGTTGCTTGATGATATTTTGGATAACTCATTCTGTTATGTGAGGATTGAAGTATTCACTTCTTAGAAAATACTATAAGAATTTTTTTCACTTTAGAGACATATTGAACATTGTTTAAGCAATTGCTTGGATCACAACAAAATATAACTTTGATTGTTATGTTTGTATCTTCCCTTTTTGCGCATTTACAAAATACTCTTGATTTTTATTCCATAGAGTAATATAATTCCTCTATTCTTATGTTATTTAAGAATCTTTTTATTACATATTTATTATGTTGAAATATCATATTTAGTTTTCGAGAACCAAGTTCTGAATCTTTAGTGTTCTCCATTCCAGAAGGTGTGACTCAAGAGATTAGCATTCCTACGTGGAAGTGGTTAGTGATACACATGGAATTCATTACGGGTTTAACTCGTACATGAATACAGCATGGCTCCATTTTTGTGATAGTGGTAGTCACTAAGTCAACTCACTTCTTGGCTGTCAAGACTACAGATTCAGTGGAAGATTATGTTAGATTCTACATATAGTCATGTTGCATGGGGTTCCCTTATCTATCATCTCAGATAGAGGTCCTCAATTTACATCTCATTTCTGGAAATCATTTCAGAAAGGTCTTAGCACTCAGGTAAATCTTAGTAACACATTTCATCTGCAGAGAGAGAGTCAGGAAGAGAATACAATTAAGACCTTAGAGGACATGTTGAGATCTTGCGTGATCGATTTCAAGGATAATTGAGATGATCACCTACCTCCTATAGAGTTCGCCTATAATAATAGCTTCCATTTCGGTATTCAGATGGACCTTTATGAGGCACTATATCGGCGTAGATGCATGTCTCCAATTGGTTGGTTCGAAGTAGGTAAAGAATCCTTCGGGAAAATTCAATTCATGAGGGAATGGAGAAAGTTTAGCTCATCAGAGATAGACTATAGACACCTCAGAGTCGTCAGAAGTCATATGTAGATGTAAGGAGAAGAGACTTAGTGTTTGAGATCGATGATTGGGTTTTCTTGAAACTGTGTTCCATGAAAGGGGTGATGAGATTTGGCAAGAAAGGAAAGCTCAGTCACGTGTATAAAGGTCCTTACAGAATCCTGGAAAGGGTTGGTAATGTGGCTTATGAGTTAGAGTTGCCAGCAGAACTAACAGCGGTTCATCTAGTCTTTCACATTTCCTTGTTGAAGAAGTGTGTGGGTGATCCGGCATCGATAGTACCTTTAAAGAGTGTGGACGTGAATGATAGCCTCAGCTATGAAGAGATTCCAGTTGAAATTCTTAACCGTCAGGTTCGTATGTTGAGAAATATGGAAGTTGCTTCTATAAAGTTTTTGTGGAGAAGTCAATCCTACAGGGACCTACTTAGGAAGCAGAAGCAGCCATGATGTCCTTCCGATTGACTTTCAGCTTGAGGTAATAGTTCCTCTCCAGTATTTCAGTTAATCTTGTGTAAATTCAGTCTCAATATCCCATACCCTCAGTTATTATTGCATTTCAGCACATTTTCTTGAGTCATGGAACTCAGTTAAGTTATATATCAGTTTCTAGTACTTAGTTGGTATGGATTTCAGCCATTTCCTCCAAACACAGCTTGTTCTTCATTCGAGGACAAATGATCCCAAGAGGGAGATATTGTAACACCTCAAAAATATTAACTAAGATTGAACAAGAGAGAAGGGAAAACCACAGAGGGGTCCACTGGCCATGAAGAGGACCACGACCCGTCACCTTACTCGTGGTTGTGCACCCAACAAAAAAGTGAAAGACCACAGACCACTAGATGGTTTGTGGAGCTCTACACGGGCCGTGAAGTTGCCCGTGAAGGGGACACAGAACCACCATGGCTACTGTGAAGTACCACGGACCACTAGACAGTCCGTGGAGCTTCACACGAGCCGTGAAATGGCTCATGAAAGAGGCTTGACAGACTTTAAGGTTTGGCTCAACTTCAAACAATCATATCTTTCAGCACAAAATGAATTACTGGCCCATTACGTATCACATTAAATATCTCTGAATCCTCTTTCCAACGCCACTGAGTTTGTCTAATTCTAGGCAGAGCATCTTCGCGATCCACTTGACGGGCAATGGTACTCTAGACGGCCCGCGAAGCCTGTCTTGAAGTCACTTCGTTCTCTTTAAAGTCAGGATCACATCAGTCTTTTCCCCTATGCGTTTGGTAGTTAAACTATATCCTTTTACTCAGTATAAGCTTAGTAAACTAGTCGGAAACTACCTAAAACCTTCTCTCTCCTAAAATCATATAACTTCAAAAGAAAAGAATAGAAAGAGGCAATAGTTTTTCCCAAGAACAAGTAGAGGTTTTCTTCAAGTTCAGCATCTAATCCAAAGGATTTCTCCGTAGTTTTCATCACCAGGTATGTGGAATTTCACTAGTGGGTTACTTTCACCCATTAGGTCCCTAGATTTCAATCATTACTTCAAATTGTCATTTCTTTTTAAGACCTAGGGTTTCGAAAACCTTTGGGATTCCTTGTGATTTTAGCTGCTATAGTTCCACGATCTAAATAACTTGTTTCTTAGAAAATTTGCATAGTCCCTTGTATAGAACTCAGAACCCTAGCTTGTATTAATCATCAACATTTCATGAATTATACTATCTAGGAACATCAGTCAAAAGTCATGTTTCAAAATTCAAATGTCATATCTTTCAGTATATATATGTTGCATTGTCATATATCATATCAGTATTTTGAGCTATTCAGTATTTCAGTGCATTTTAATTGTACATATTCAGTTGGGAGTAGACTTAGCACAAAGTTTGACTAGGGTTCAGCGTACCCTCAAAGTCCCAGAACTACGTGCCAATGTAGGTTCAGAAGTCCCCTCTGTTGGGCATCAGTTTTTAGTGATCACGCCACAATCATGCCTTTATACCCCGGGCAAGGTGTATTGGGTCCTCTCGATGGGGCATTTATATCGAACTCCATGTTTAGCTCATGTGGTCTATGTCGGTTAATAGTAGCTCCAACAGACATACTCTTATTGCATCGACCATGTTATTAGCATTTATTTCAGTATTTAGTTCAGCATGTTATCTTCATGATTAGTACTTGGTCATTGCTTCTAGCTCAGTTTTCTGTTATACTTCAGTAAAGCATATTTCCATGTTCTGTTTATATCGCTCAGTTTATATTGTTTAGTTTATATTATTCAGCTGAGTATTTATATCTTGCATGCTCAGTACATTCAAAGTACTGACGCATACTTTTGCGCTACATCATTGATACGCTCAAATTACACCTCCCTAAAGAAGTATAAGCGATTGTTATCAAGTAAAGAACCCAACTTGTAGGTTAGGGTCGATCCCACGAAGAATATGGTTTAGACTTAACTTTAACTCCCTATTATTTCCGTTTAGTCAATTTATTTCTGAGGAAAGTAAACAGGGGGAATTTTGTAAGTAAGTAACAGTTTAGAATGCTTAAGTAACAAGTAAAAAAAATTCACACTTTGGTTTATCAATAAGAGAAACAAACTAGGGTATGTGTGTTCCCCACAAGATCTTAACACGGTAATCCTAAAAATAGAAATCCTTTCCTAGTGTTTTACATGCAAAGTTGGTAAGTTAGGTATCCCTAAGTGATTGGTCCTCCAAGTAGGGAATTTCACCACGTACCTTGGTCCGGCTACGGGTGTATGCTTTACTAACCCTTACCTTTACCCCAGATTAGTCATCACATCAATGTATGGCTTAGTTTTCACCCTCACTCCAATTGACATTAGACTATTAGATAGCATCCACTAAATCTCTGTTGTTAATTTTTTTCTCATTCACTACCTCCTTGGTCGGGCAAGTAGAAACGAGGCGAGTTCTAACTTTGTAGTTGTTAAAAAGACTTCTAAGCAATATAATTAAAAATACATGCATAAACAGTATCTAAGAATTACTTAATTATTATTCATACTTTGTTAATTTCTCATGGTTCCCACAACCCTAGTTGTGGATTTAGCTACTCATGCTTGAGAATTCACAATTCATAATTAGATAAGAAGAATTCATGAACTTACAAGTAGAATTGATGAAACCTGAAATATTTAATTAAATTTCAAAGCGAAAATTATATAAAACAAAATTCGGAAAGTTAAGAAAACAAATAATGTCAAACCAAAAAATGAGGATTTCAACTCCTATCTATAGAAAACAAATACTAAATAAAAAAGAAAACAAAATAAGGAAATAAATTGCTGGAACGCGGCTTTTGTTGACGGCATGACCTACAGACTATGGGTCGACCTACGGTCCGTAGTTCACCCTCCGTGGCTCGATACTTAGAAAACTTCATCAGGTACTGGAACCTTCAACTCACAGATCATCATTGACGGATGTGCAGGACGGACCGTCGGTCAACCTACGGTCCGTCGTTTGCTCCGTGGTTCCACACATGGTAAGACTTCCCTGATGTTCCACCTACGATGCATCACCTACGGTCCGTGGACTGGACTACGGTCCGTCCTAACATTCCGTGGACTGAGTACTGGAACTTCAACCCCCAGACCAGGACCTACGACTGCCCATCCACGGCTCATCGTCGTTTTTGAACTTCAACCTCCGTTGGTGGCCACTTCTGCACTTTTTAGCTCGCATCTTCATTAACCACATCCAAGCCTATTTCCTGTAAGAATTATACACAAATCATTATTTCTAATAACAAAATAGCCCAAGACACACACAAACTCTTAGTGCAACGCATCAAAAATATTGTAAACTTACAGTATATCAACACCCTCAAATTAAACTTGTTGTTTATCCTTAAGCGACACACTAAACTCTAAATGACACTTATGTAGAAGTAGACATACAAACTCAAGCAATCACATGGCTTTCTCAATCAATTCCATCACATTAGTGCAAATATTTTCATCTAGACTCAACAAGCTAACTCATGCAGATCAAAACATGACATAGATTGACCAATAGACACCATAACATACACTTTTCACAATCTCCAAGGTACCAATTTTCCAACAACGCAACTAGTGCCCTCACTTCAAAAGAAATCCTTTGTTCACATAAAATAGATATGAATTTCAAATTTAAGGATTCATTCAACACTCAAATTTAAGGATTCATTCAACACTCACGCTGAAAAGTAACTTCAAGTACATTTAGTGCTCCATACCATAGGTTTTCCCTTATTTTCACTGCATAGACTCTCAAAACTAGTCGCTAGGATCACTATAGGACTTTCTTAGCTCGTAATGTAGGCTAAGGGTCAGGTAGGGTACATTTGGGTACTTTTAAGTGATTTTCTGCACTCCTTGACATTACATTGACTTTTTTTTAAAACTCTTTTCTCAACCAATTCTTGACATCTTTTTATTTTCTGCTCTTTCCCTTGACTCTTCTCACCACAGATGTGATTTTGCACTTATCGCTTTTATTTTTCACATTTTTCTTTTTCTTTGTTTTCTTCAGCACTTTTTCATCACTCTTTTTGTTTATTTTTATTTCAAACTCATCTTTTTCTTTCTTTTTTTTTCTTTTTTTTTCTTCTACACAAAACTCTTTTCATACCCTTTTTCTTTCAGTTTCCATTTTCATAGCAACCCTCAACTTATGTATTTTGCATGAGTTGAGGTGCACAATATCTGATGTCGGACCAGGGCCGAGATTAAGGTAACGTTTTGAATTAGCCACCCTCAACTTTGATTTCGGCCTAAGTCAAGGTGCACATGTCCAAGGAGGGACGGGGGCCAAGATAATTATTTTAGGGAAGGTTAATTTAGGTGTATGAAGGAAGTGGTCTACATTAGGCTCAAACATTTGGATCAAAGGGAACATTTATTTCTTTTGGTTGTCTTTTTAGGCTTAAGTGGACTTATTTGAATAAGAGCCTATGATTATTTCCCAACTTCTAGCCTATATTAGCTTAGCAGGACAACTGGGGCAAGTTCTAGATTGGTACATTATGTATGAACATTCAAACTTTTCTCACACACTATTGGCACATTGTTTCATTATCAGATCATTAGATTACCGAGTTCAAGTTTTAGCTTAAGTCATGAGGTCAAACCGGTTCCTTATCATGTCATATGGAGATCCAGCACATTCAACTCATCAAGCCTAAAGATCTAGCACATTTCAAAAAAAATATTTGGGTATCAATTTCATGCTCTTTATCCCATCATTCTTTCATTCTTCTACTTAATTCTACACATACGATCCTAAACAGGCCGGTTCAACATAAAAATAAACAGTCCCTTGAGGGAAAGAACACATACAAGAAAACCTAAAAGGAGGATTATGAGTTGGGTTACTTAGACATCACCCTATCACTCAAAATACATTTACCCCACCCCTAACAAAATAAGGTGCAATTTCCCTCAATGCACAAATATAAAACGTAAAGCGTAGGGTGAAGCAAACCTGTGCCGCAAATGCGCCGAAGACCCCTTAAGAAGCGGGTGGGTCGGGTTTCCCGGAGCCTGCTGGATGAACAATAGGGACGCTATTAGTAGCGCCCTCACCATCTATGGGAGTACCATCAGTAGTGCTCGTAATGCTAGATGGGCCAATATACACGTATAGGCCTGCTGTTGTCTCCTCTCCTCATCAAGTATAGACACCCTCTAGGCCACCTCAAACTTTTGGCACTCCTTGTTCTTCAATCTTCGATCCTCATCAGGATCAGAAGAATAGTCGGAGCACCGGCGCTTCCCAGCAGCACGGGCAGAGTCTTGTGGTGACATAGAATCACCAAATAGGGTAGTCATCACCACGGTATCAACCTCCACTCTAGGGGTAGCCTTTGGTACAGTCTCAGTATGGGCTAGGAGGGCATCAACATCAGCACATGGGCTATCCAACTCCGTCTGGAAGGTAGTCACATTAATAGCAGGGGCAAGCCTCTCTAGGACTCTCAACTCAAAAAGCATCAAGGCGATTATGAACAGTCTGAATCTTCCGATCCATCATCTTCTCCATCCTGGCCTCAGACTCCTCAATTGGACGCTGCATCCATGGCCTCATGTGCTGCAACAAAGTGGCCATTTGTATCACCTGCTTCTACAATCGGGCTAGAGGAATGGTAGTGGACCCTGAAGAGGGGGTGGCTCGGTAGGAGCTCGGGGCCTAACTAGTGGCCCTTAACGGTGGATCCTGGGCTACTGCTGTCGGGGCTGGAATGGCCGTGTCATCCGCCTTCATCTGCTCTACATCCGCAACAAAATCAGCACCCAAAGGTGGTACATCAACATGTTGGTCCCTCCTAGGTGCAGCAAGGTTGGCATCATCCTGAATGAGGCCGATGTCCAATGTCTTGGTCCCTTCAAGAAACCTGTCACAATGCCAAATAAGCACTGAAGCCTTCCTACAGAGATGGAAAATCAGACACAGGAAAGGCAGGGTGGTGGTGGCCTTCAAGGCCCTCTCGTGGATCTCTGCGATCAAGATGTAGGCAAAATCAATCTCCAACCCCACTATAATGGTTGCCATCATCACGGCCTGGTCCCATGTAACCACATTATCCGCGTCAGTAGGGGACAGTAGATTCTGAACCAATAACTAGAAGAACTCCGCAGTGAAGCTCAGAGCCGACTTCCTAATACCCAGGGTAGAAGTCTGTACCCACTCAGTACGCTCCCTATCCTCAGCAATATGACGTGCCAACCACCTTAAAAGTGTCTCCCTCTGCTCGATATCCCTCTGAAATGTCCCGCTTTAAATGATGCCCATCCTGTAGTCATACAATGTTGTATTAATCGACAGCGTGTGGGCTGGGCCATAGATGAATCGACAGATCATGGCCTCTGAGATGTCGACTGGGAAACCCCGCACCAATGTGGACTGAACTGGAGGCTGAGCTACGACTTTGGCCCATTTAGATATGGAATTCCGAACGGTGGCAGCATAAGCGACATAAAGCTCTCTGGTCATCTCCTCACTGTAGGTCCCAGGGCTCCATGCCATCTACTTGCATTTATGCCTCGTGAAGAGCTCCTCAATAGCTGGTGCAGTGTGGAGGCTGCCTTTAAGGACCATGCGCTCCTCAGTAAGGGTTCTAGCCATCCTCCTATGTTCATTCAACGCGACGCCAGGGGTACACCCTAGATGTAACATGGCATACTTGACCTCTAAGGGGTCTCATACATGCCCTTAGCATATCATAACATAAGATAAAGAACAATAAAGAGTAAAACGCATTTCAAGTCTTAAGAACATTCCATAAAAAAAACAAAGCGGAAGTGTAGACTTGTCTCATTAGCCATCTCTTAGAATCAAAGTCTCAAAATAGGGTCGCAACCCTTTACAACATAGTCTCAAAAGGAAAGTGAAAGGATAGAAACTAGAAAAGAACATATTCATCCTTGAACCATGAGGACTCACCCAAAATCAAGGAGAGTAGTCGATCCAAGCTTTGACAAAGAAGGAAGAACACCTCAAGAACCGGTCCCTACACTTATGTAAGAATGTAGAAAAATATAGGTTAGTACAACAATACACTAAGTATGGTAGCCATGCACAAAAATAGTGAAATCATGCTAAAGAGGGACATTTTAGTTCAATGGATTCCATTTTCTAAGTTAAGACATCATTTGGAAGATAATGTAGAAACATAAGTCATAAGCATAAATAATTCATAAGTCATGTCATAAGAGGAACTTACCATAAATACCCTTAAAGCATACTTGTCCAATGTATAGATTAGATCCCATAATCCCACCCATACTAAGTAAGGCTTCTTGAGTAACTATAGTTCATAACTCAACTTTCTTGTTCATTCTACCATAATAGGGAATAGCCTTAACCGACATAGACCATGTGCGCTAACATGGAATCCAGTGTCTACCCCATACTGAAAAACGGTTGTCCTACTTGCCGAAGGTAGAACTATACTCTTATCTTAGGTTGATCCACTAGCTAAAGACCTATGAGGGCTCATAGTTATGGGATACGGAGATTGCTTATAGAAAAGCTGGCCTCTTCTAACGTGAGGGCTTCCATCCCAAGAGATTGTTCCTAGAAACCCAGGCTCTACAAACATGAGGGCTTCCATCTCATATCACTATCCACTCGGTGCTAAGCATACTTCCCATTGATTTCATTTAATCCTTGACTTAAGTTCATAATTATGGAAGAATGTCTTAACACTCAATCCAACATAACTTATACTAGAGCTCTCAGATTCGATAGGTGAGACTAGTCTTCCAACTTTAGAATCATTACATGTGCCAAGCCTTTCGCATCATATCATATTGATACATATGCGTGTACAAGAGGATACTTCCAAAAATACAACAACTAGATCATGATAATATTCACTTTACTCTCAAAGTGCTCACAAGCATGTATACAATTCTCATAAGCATGCATAATTCATATACTTTGGCCTTCAAGGATCATAGTTCATAATTCATCAACACATCTAGAATTAATACATTATACAAGGATAATAACATAATTCAAGTGATTCAAGTACTTTCATGCATAATTCGATCATATTCTTCTTGCATCAATCAATACCCAAACTTTGAGATCCAATTTGGGAAAAATAGGGAAACTCGTGGATTCTTGGAAAATTCATGTTAAAAACAGTACATAATTATCAATTTGATCATAATATAAAGCAATTAAAGCATTGAAATCATTTTTGAAAGTGATCCATAACTTGGAGTAAAACCCTAGCTTTCTTGGGGAAATTACAAATTTGAAATTTATTTTGGAGGGACTCCATGGATGAAGGACTACCATACCTAGCTTAACATTCTTCTTCTTCTTCCTTGGAGTTCTAGAGAAAAGATTTTGGGAGAGGTTTTTGATTTTGTTTTGGGGATTTAGAAATCATGAAGAGATGAGTTAGTTTAGTGAGTTAAAAACCTTATATAGGTGTCCTAATAATATATAAAACGACATCCCTTAACCCCACTTAAAATAGGAAATCCCCGAAGTACCCCTCAACTAACTCCTAAAACCGACCTACAAGCATGACCTATGGCCCCCTCACCCACGGACCGTGGATGGACCCACGGCCCGTGGATGGACCCACGGCCCGTGCTGGTGAAGCGTGGGTCTTGGTCTGGGAGTTGCATGCTGCAGTTCCCACCTACGGATGCCCTACCCACGGAGCGTGGGTTGACCCACGAGGCGTGGGTGCCCTCCGTGGGTCACTGTCAGGTAGTCCTTCAAGGTCCTTTCCTCAAGTACCTATGGTTAGTCCTTGGGATTTAAGCCTTGATGTTCTAACATGAAAACACGTATTTCAAGGTACGGGAAGGTACATTTAAGCCTCTAACCATAACATCAAGCTCTAGCTTAGCCTATTAGTTTCTGGAGTGTTACAACCATTCTCATATAACTGATACTGGCCCTCAACGCACCATCTTTTCAGCTCTTCGGCATTGGGAGACTCTGGTAGGTGCCGGGAAGTCTCCTGAGCTATCGATCTCAGAGGAAGAAGCCGGACTGCCGCTAGAACTAGAATCGGACTGCGACTCAGAATCGGAATGTGTGGCCCCCTCCTCAGACTGGGGGCAGTGAGCTCGACCTCGTCACTGGTAGAGAATACCTACAGGGATCGCCTAGTAGTGCGGTGGCAGTAGGGTAGATCCTAGTGGTACGTGGAATGTACTCGGTATCAGTGTCCTCATCAAGCAGACGTCGAGAAGGAGCGACGAATTTTGACTTTCCCTTTTGTGCATATGTTGGAGCTTGTTTCAGAACCATGGTACCTGTGGAAGACTTGTTAGTACTAAAACAAGACAATAAGACTCATGGAATAATTTTAGAACAAGATTCGGACCCAGACTAAAACTCAAAAAAATTCTGGACAATAGCTGAACAGGTAACCCACGGTGGGTACCTACGGTCCATCGATGGAATGACGGTCCGTGGGTGCCCTTCGTAGGTCAGGAGGTCTCATTTTTATGTTCGAGATAGGGAACCATGGATGTGCAGAATGGTTCGTCGATCAATCGACGGACCGTAGTCCACACTGTGGTTCCAGACTTATACCAATTTTGTGTGCTACTAATCCACGGTCCCCAACCTACAATCTGTAGGTTGACCTACGGTCCATGGGTGGGGCTCGTGGATCAGTTCTGTGCTAGGCATCACCTTTAATCTTTTGTACAAACTATAATTTCAGCAAACAATCAATTACACTAAGTGTAATCATGCATTTCAACAAAATGTATGGTAGTTCATTATCCTTAGGGTTTCGTTTACACACATTCCAAATTTTTAACATACTAAAACAACGAACCCTAAGTCAAAATTTCCAATTAGACCTATTAATCCATATAGTTGGTTTTAATTTACTACACACTCACATACTATCATTCCAAGGGTGTTTCTAACTTACATTTTCCACATTTTAACAATTAATTCAACAACCCAAGGTTAAGTTCATTGTTTTGATTTCAATATGAAACAATGTAGTAATCAAAGTTTGGGAGAAATTGATTTACCTTACAAGTGAGAAATGATGGTGAGTGTGTGATAAAGTATACAATCACCTAAACCAACAATTTCACCGAACCCAGACCTCGAGAACTCTGATGGACAGGAGATGGAGAAGTGATTTGGGAGAGAAGGCTGATATGGGATATGGGGGATTGATTTGTATCAATTGGGGACTGATATGGGGGTTATTAATGGATGATTATGTATATTTGAAGGGTTAAAAACTGTTGGGAAGGAAATATGGAAGTGGGGGATATTTTAAAACTGAGGGGTTATATTAATTTAGGGTCCGGGTCGGGTCGGACAGAAACCCTAGTCTGGACCTACGAGACCCCATCGACGGTCCGTGGGTTGACTTACGGTCCGTCGATTGGGTCCATAGGTCACTCTGACACGTAGAAAAATTAGAGAACTTACCAGAGATCTACGGATGCCATTCACGGTCCGTGGATTGACCAACGGACCGTCGATGGGGTCTGTAGACCACTGCACAACATGTTTCTACGGATTTTACCTTTTCATCCCTGCAGACGTAGCAACTATTAGGACTTTCTTTTTACATTTTCTGGACACTTTCTTTTACACAGACCCTAATCTATATCTAGCCAACACTAATAACAAAAAAATAAACACCTATCTAAAGAGCTACAAAAATAAAAAACAAAGAAGAAAACTACTACATCAAAAAGAAAATCCGATAGTTGGCTAGATTGTACATCTTGGGTTGCCTCCCAACTAGCCCTTGATTTAACGTCGCGGCACGACGTAGACACCTTAATTACTCAGACTTAATCAAGATAATAGGCCTCAATCACCTCTTGCACACTCTCAGATTTCCCCAAGTAGACATTGATCCTTTGTTTGTTAACATTAAGCCTCGTTCCTCCCTTGTTCTCGAGCTCGACCGCTCCATGTGGAAATAATTGAGTGACTCTGAATGGCCCGGTCCATTTGGACTTGAGCTTTCCAGAAACAAGCTCAACCTTGAGTTGAATAAGAGCACCAAATCACCTACAACGAATTCACGCTTTTCAATATTTTGTTCATGGTACTTCTTCATCTTCTCCTTGTACAAGGCAACTCATCAAGCTCATTCAGGTGATTCAGTATTTGGCTCGATGCAGCGCCCCAATCCAAATTCAACTTTTTTAGCGCCCACATTGCTTTATGCTCTAGCTCTACAATCAAGTGATATGACTTCCCATATACCAGTTCGTAGGGGGACATACATATGGGAGTCTTGAATGCGGTGCGATAGTCCCATAGAGCATCATCAAACCTTCTTGATCAATCAGTTTTGTTAGCGGTCACAGTCTTTGCAAGGATTTGCTTTATCTCTCTATTTGAAACCTCAACTTGCCCACTAGACTGCGGATGATAAGGAGTAGCTACATTGTGATGAACTCCATATTTCTCTAGCAACGCCTTGAACAACTTATTACAAAAGTGAGAACCTCCATCGCTGATAATCGCCATAGGTGTACCAAATCTGGGGAAGATTTTTTTTAGGAATGCGGTGACACTCTTTCCGTCATTGTTTGAAAGCACAATTGCTTCCACCCATTTTGATACATAATAAACCGCAACAAGAATATACTTCATCCCATGTGAACTTACAAATGGACCCATGAAGTCATGGGTCCAGACATCAAATAACTCTTTCACCAATAACGGATTCATGAGCATCTTGGTGGATGGTAGGCCAGTAATACCCACACTGCAAAATTTTATGAGCAGTTTAGATACCACTATGATGCCCACCAACAGGTGATGAATGACACACCTCTAGAATTCTCATCATCTCAATCTCAGGCACACAACGACGAATAATCCCATCAGCACAAATATGGAACAAGTAAGGCTCATCCCAAAATAATTTCTTCATATCAGACATGAATTCTTTTCTTTGGTGGAATGACAAATCTGATGGAACCAAATCACTTGCCAAGTAATTAGAGAAATATGTGAACCAATGGATAAGATCATAAGAAGCAGCCAATACTTGTTCATTAGGGAATTCTTCATTAATCTCAACTCCATCCTCAAACGTGATCATAGCTTCCTCCTCTAATCTGGACAAATGATCGGCAACTTGATTTTGCTATCCCCTTTCTGTCTTTCACCTCAAATTTGAACTCTTCCAACAACAACACCCATCTAATCAACCTCGGTTTTGTATCCTTTTTAGCCATCAGATACCTCAATGCAGAATGGTCAGTATGCACTTTGACCTTAAAACCAAGCAAGTAGGATCTAAATTTTTTGAATGCAAAAAGCACAGCAAGAAGTTCCAATTCAGTCATAGTATATTTCTTTTGAGCCACATTCAGAGCTTTGCTGGCATAGTAAATCGGATGAAGAATCTTTTCTCTCCTCTGGCCCAATACTACCCCAAACACCACCCCATGCACATCGCACATAACTTCAAACGGTTGTCCCCAATCCGGTGAAATGATGTTAGGTGTGGAAGTTAACTTGGCCTTCAACTCTCCAAATTCTCTCAGACCAGCATCATCAAAATCGAACTTACACTCCTTTTCGAGCAGTTTGCACAATGGGTGTGCATTTTTTTATAAATCTTTTATGAACATCCGGTAGAAACCTGCATGCCCAAGAAAACTCCTAACACCCTTTACAGAGATAGGTGGTGTAAGCTTTTCTATTACCTCAACTTTGGCTCTATCAACCTCAATACCTTTGTCAGAAATCTGATTACCCAGAACTATCCCCTCTTTCACCATGAAGTGGAACTTTTTCCAATTGAGCACAAGATTTCACTTTTCACATTGTTTCAGTGCCTCGGCCAGATGCATCTAACAATCATCAAATGAATCACCAACCACAAAGAAATCATCCATAAATACCTCAATACTATCCTCCACCATATCTGAAAATATTGATATCATACAACGCTGGAAGGTCGCTGGAGCATTACATAACCCAAATGGCATCCTTTTGAAGGTGAAAGTCCCATAAGGACAAGTGAAGGTGGTCTTCTCTTGGTGTTCCGGAGCTATGTAGATTTGATTGTAACCCGAATACACATATAGAAAAGAATACCAACCTTTACCAGCGAGACGATCCAACATCTGATCCATGAACAACATAAGGAAGTGGTCTTTCTCTGTCCATGCATTCAGCTTGCGGTAGTCCATACACACTCTCCAACCAGTCCTCGGCCTCATTGGGAAAAGCTAATTTTTAGCATTTGGAACCACGGTGATTCCCCCCTTTCTTAGGCACACACTGAACATGACAAACCCAACTACTATTAGCAATTGGATATATGACTCCAGCATCCAACCACTTAATGATCTCTTTTTTCACGACCTCTTGCATAGGGGGGTTTAGTCTCCTTTTATTCTCAATACTTGGCTTAATGTCTGGCATGAGTTTGATTTTGGGAGAACAAATGCCTGGTGGAATACCAATAATATCTGCGATAGTCCATCCAATAGCCCTCTTGAACCTTTTCTAAACAGAAACTAAGTCCTCAACTTGGTCCTCGCTCAAATCCGCAGCAATGATTATCGGTAAAGTGATATCTCTCCCCAAGAATACATACTTCAAGTGTGAAGGTAGAGCCTTGAGTTCCAGTTTTGGAGGCTCTTCCACAAACGGTTTTGCTGATGGGGATTCACGATTCTTCATATCTAACTCCAATATTTTTGGTTTGGAACAGAATTCGAACCTATCAAGTGCGGCAACCAATTCATCATAGTCTTCAATACCATCACCATCAAAATTCATCATTACCGCTGCAAGTGCATCAACACCCAACCTCTCTTCAATAGATACTTCAGAACTTCACTCCATGATATGATTCATCACCAATACAGACTTAAGATCACTTTCTTGCTTCATAGACGTATAAATATTAAAACTTACCTCCTCATTATTCAGTTGGAAATTCATCTTCCCTCGTTCCATATCGACTAATGCACACCCAGTAGTAAGGAATTATCTCCCTAAGATGATGGGAACCTCAAAATCAACCTCAAAATCAAGTAACACAAAATCCACCGAAAATATGACTGACTCCACTTTCACAAGGACATCTTGGAGAACACCTATGGGCTTCTTCACAGTTCTATCAGCCATGAGTAGACGCATCGCAGTCGGTTTTGGAGCTCTTAAACCCAACTTTTTATAAATGAATAACGACATCAAGTTAATGCTAGCACCAAATCATACAATGCTTTCGCAAAGTGAAACATCCCAACGGTACAAGGAATAGTGAAAGCTCCAGGATCCTCTTTCTTTTGCACAAGTGACCTAGAAGCAATAATACTGCAATGTTGCAACATCTCATCATTCTCGAAACTAACAGCCCTCTTTTTTGTCACCAAGTCCTTCATGAATTTAGCATACCCAGGCATTTGTTCTAAACCTTCTATCAATGGGACATTGATGGACAGTTGCTTCAACATAATGATGAACCTGTGGTATTTTCCTTCTTCAGTCTTTTTCATGAACCTTTGTGGGAATGGAGGTGGAGGTCTAGGCATTGGAAAAACTTTTTGGCTCACCTCAGCTTCCTTTTCACTACTGTCTTGTGGGACTTCAGTAACCTCAATCTCATCTTCATCCTTCTCTAACACTTTAAACCTCAGACGACATGAGAGGGGGGGTCAATGGTCTTCTTTCCTCTGTGAGTTGTTACTGCCATACAATGCCCATCAGTTTTTGAATTCTTGATGGTGTTGCTAGGATGTGTGCCAGGCTGACGTGGATTTGCATAGGTGGACAACTGACTAAACAGCTGCTCATGTTGCTTGATCAACACTGTATGGGCATCAACCTTTTGACCGATTCCAGACAACTCATTTCGCATCTCTTTCACATTCTCATCAGTAGCATCAAACCTATTCGTTATCTTTTGCATCATATCCTCAATGCGTGACATACTATTACCATCCTCTCTATTACTAGGAGGGATATAGGGACCAACCTTATCATTCTTATTGCCATAATTGTTCCAGTTGTAATTGTTGTCACGATTGTAGTTCTGATCCTGGACATAGTTACCCTAACGGTTGTAGCTTCGATTGTTCCGACCTTGGTTTTCTTGACCTTGGCACCAATTATCTGAGTTGGAACCTTGGGTGTTGGTTCGGAAACCCCCCGTGTGATCATTTACCAAATACTTGTCCTCCTAATAGTAACACTCCTCAAATGGTGGTGGTGGAGACTTAGTCAGATAATTCTTAGCATTCACCTTTTCCGCACTACCACTCACATGTTTTAGTACCAAATCCAATTTTATTCTTATTTGAGCCATCTCTTCCCGAATTTGTTCATCAGCTTGGTTGTGCACAGTTTGGACAGCGAACATGGTCCTACCAGTATTTGCCTTTCTAGTGCTCCAGGCTTTGTTGTTTTGAGAAATCCTTTCAAGCTTCTCAGAGATCTCCTCAAAAGTGCACTCACAATATGATCCCCCCATCAATTGTATCTAACACAGCTCTCCCGTTGTCATCATGTCCTCTATAGAAATACTCCTTCAAAGACTCATCATCGATGAGATGGTTTTGACCACTTCTCATGAAACCGGTGAACCTATCCCAAGAACTACTTATCGACTCTTCTGGTAGTGCCGTGAAGTTGTTTAGCTTATCTTTATCATTTAACTTCTTGGACACCGGAAAGAATCTTGCTGTGAACACCTTGTGCATTTGGTCCAATGAATAGATCGAATTATATGGTAACTCAGAAAACCACAAAGCAGCATCTCCAGTCAGTTATAGTTGAAAGACCCTCTAACCAATGACATCCATATCTAACTCCGGTTGTCTGACACAACTTTTGCAAACACAGGACAATTTCTCCATGTGAGCATAAGGATCTTCCGAAGCCAACCTAGTAAACAACCCTTTCGTTGTAAGCATCTTTATCAGACTGTTGGTTACTACAAATGTATGACCTGGAGGTAGCGGAGGAAGAACAATAGGCCCATCTGATGTTGTCGCATCATAATCAGCCCTGTAATGCTCACGAAACCTCAGTTCTGGCAGATTTTGATCCCTTTCTTCATTACCGATTAATTACCACCATGAACCTGAGTAGGCACATTAACAACACCTAGAGGCTGCAACTCTACTCCATTTCCTAAACCCTCTCTGACTGGATTTTTGTGTACCCTTTCATTATTCATTTTTCTCAATATTTGACTCAACTCTGGATCGTAGGGGGTCAATGGTTCACCTCGACTCTGTGTACTTGGCATACACTAAAGTAGAAACCTGTTGAAAACAAAAACAAAACAAAAACGTAAAATCAGGAAATACTTAACTAAAGTTTAATAACGTAGTTAAACTTAATCTAAAAGCCAAACTCCCCGGCAGCGGCACCAAAATTTGATACACTCAAATTACACCTCTCTAAAGAAGTATCACTGATCGTTATCAAGTAAAGAACCCAACTTGTAGGTTGGGGTCGATCCCACAAGGAATATGGTTTAGATTTAACTTTAACTCCCTATTATTTCCATTTAGTCAAATTATTTCCGAGGAAAGTAAATAGGGGGGATTTTGTAACTAAGTAACAATTTAGAATGCTTAAGTAACAAGTAAACAGAATTCACACTTTGGTTTATCAATAAGAGAAAGAAACTAGGATATGTGTGTTCCCCACAAGCTTTTAACACGGTAATCTTAATAATAGTAATTCCTTCCTAGTGTTTTACATGCAAATTTGGTAAGTTAGGCATCCCTAAGTGATTGGTCCTCCAAGTAGGGAATTTTACCATGCACCTTGGTCCGGCCACGGGTGTATGCTTTACTAACCATTACATTTACCCCAGATTAGTCATCACATCAATGTATGGCTTAGTTTTCACCGTCACTCCAATTGAGATTAGAATATTAGAAAGCGTCCACTAAATATCTGTTGTGAATTCTTTTCTCCTTCACTACATCCTTGGTCAGGCAAGTAGAAACGAGGCGAGTTCTAACGTTTGCAACCGTTAAAAAGACTTCTAAGCAAATGAATTAACAATACATGCATAAAAACTATTCAATAGTTACTTAATTATTATTCATACTTTGTTAATTTCTTATGGTTCCCATAACCCTAGTTGTGGATTTAGCTACTCATGCTTGAGAATTCACAATTCATAATTAGATAAGAAGAATTCATGAACTTACAAATAGAATTGATGAAACCCAAAATTTTCAATTGAATTTCAAATCGAAAATTATATAAAACGAAATTCAAAAAATTAATTGCAAAGATTTTGCAAATTAATTCCCAAAGAAAAAAATTTAGAAGTATACAATAATGTCTAAAACTCAAAAATAATGATTTCAACTCCTATTTATAGAAAACAAATCCTAAATAAAACAAGAAACTAAATAAGGAAATAAACTGCTGGAACGCGACTTCTGTCAACAGCATGACCTACGGACCGTGGGTCAAACTACGATCTGTAGGTCATCCTTCGTGGCTCGATACCTAGAAAACTTCATCCGGTACTTGAACCTTCAACTCCCAGATCATCATCGATGGATGTTCAGGATGGATCATGGGTCGACATACGGTCCGTCACCTGCTCCGTGGTTCCACATTTGGTCAGACTTCCCTAATATTCCACCTACGATGCATCACCTATGGTCCATGGACTGGACTACGGTCCGTCTTGGCATTCCGTGAATTGAGTACCGGAACTTCAACCCCAAGACCAGGACCTATGACTGCCCATCCACGGCCCGTCGTTGGACCTACGGTTTGTGGGTGGCTCCGTTTGTGGCCACTTCTGCACTTTTCAGCTCGCATCTTCATCAACCGCTTCTAAGCCTATTTCCTACAAGAATTATACACAAAACATTATTCCTAATAACACAATAGCCCAAGACACACACAAACTCTAACTGAAATGCATCAAAAATACCCTAAACTCACGGTATATCAATCGTTGTATTATTTAGGTTAAGGCGCTTAGCATCCAGATCCCGCTTAGTTCGACTTCCAGCCCATACTCAGTGACTTCAGTGGCAAGTCCTCATTGTTGAAGAAAGTTTCATTATGCTTTTGGTTTAGTTGGCTTATTATCAGTCATTCAGTATTTTTATAAGTTAGCTGGGGACTTGTCCCAGCAGCTCATCAGTATAAGAGGCTTCCAGACATGGAGTTAGTGTTCAGTGTTTTTGGGGTTGTTTCCCATGGATATTCAGATATATTTTCACTTGGAGCCCTTTTATTTTTGACTCACTAGATAGTTATGCTTTCGCTTACTTATTTATATTTTCAGTATGCTTGTGATATGAAAAACTCAGGGTTAGCTTGGGGTCACTTGTGATCCTAGGTCCCGTGTTAGGTCTAGAGGGTAGCCTCGGAGTGTGACAAACTTGGCATCAGAGAATCATGTTCAAGAGTCCTAGGATGTGTGAAAGCCGCACTAAGTAGAGTCTCTTTCATGGGTGTGAACCGTGCCACACTTATGAGGGGGAGGCTACTAGGTCTTCTAAGATAGCTTCACTTATTTTGCTATTCTATCGTGTGTGAAAGTTTAATTCAACTTCTCCTTTCTAATCCGTCGTTATGCATTTCAGATCGTGCCTCCTCCCAAAGCTAATGCACGGAATGCTAACGCACGCAGTTCCTCCAGTCCCCAACCATGTGTTTACGAATGTAGAGTTTCGTAATGTGATCCAGCTTTTGGCTCAGACCATAGCCAACCAAAATAATCAGCAGGTCCAGTTGCTGCAAACCCCACTGGTTGATCAGCTTCAACCAAGGTTCGAGACTTTGTTTGTATGAATCCGCTAGAGTCTCTAGGGTTGAAGGTTGGTGAGGACCCATAAAACTTTATTGATGAGGTCACGAAGATTCTTGAGGTAATACAAGTGACTGGTAATGAAAGTGTTGGACTAGCTTCCTATCAACTTAAGTATCTGACTCATATCTTGTTCACGTAGTGGAAAGACATCAGGGGTGAGGATGCTGCTCTTGTGACTTGGGATTGTTTTTTGGAGCTTTTCTAGACAGGTTTTTCCTGAGAGAGTTGATATAGGTTAAGTCATAAGAGTTTATGAACTTGAGGCAGGGTTCAATGTGAGTCAGAGAATATGGGCTAAAGTTCAACCAGCTTTCCAGGTATACTCCACATATGGTTATCGATCCGAGGGCACAAATGAGCAAGTTCTTATTTTGAGTTTCCGATCTGGTGAAGACCAACAAAAAAAAAGCTATGTTACTAGGGGATATGAATATCTCCCGACTAATGACCAATGCTCAGAAGGTTGAGGGAGATAAGCTCAAGTAAATTTCTAAGGATAACAAGAAGGCTAGAATAGGCAATTATGAATACTCTCAGCATAGGTCGGGTGAATGAAATCACTCACTATATCAGTAAAGGTCTACAACTCCATTGCCTTCATCAGCTAGCACTCCATCCCCCAAGATTAGACAAGATTAGAAAGGAAGGGAATTAGGCTCTAAGTCCCAGGAGAGTGCTTCAGGTAACAGAACTTTTCCATCTTGTCCAAAGTGTGGTAAGAACCATCCGGGAGTATGTATTGCTAGCAAAGAGGGGTGTTTTGGGTGTGGTCAGTCTAGTCATAGTTTGAAGCATAGCCCTACTGCCAAGAAAGGACAATGATGTAATAGGGCTGAGTCTACAACTTCAGCAGCTCTAGAAAGTCACCCCACTCATTAGGGTGCCTCGTCTGGTACAGGTGGTGGTAAGTGCCAGAATAGGTTGTATGGTCTTCAGGCTCAACAGGACCAAGAAGATTCTCCTGATGTGGTCATTGGTACGTTATAAGTCTTCTTGTAACACCCTGTAGCCATAAGAGGGAAGTTTGGCATGTTTTAGAGGTTCCAAGTGTCACCCACGAGGACACCCATGCCAGGTGGTTGGACCCACGCCCCGTAGGTGGGCAGTGTGGGTATACACCAAGAATATTCTTCCTAAGGCAGTAACCTCGGGCAGGACCCATGCCTCGTGGATGGGTCCACGCCACGTGGATGGGCTCCGTAGGACAAGGGCTAATTTCCAGTGTCACAAAACCCAAACCACGCCCAACCAAGTCGGGCCATAGGTCAACCTACACCCCGTGGCCGGGGTCTCGTGGATGGGGTAGTAAGGTTGGTTAGTTAGGGCTTAATGGAACTTTTCAGATTTAATTAAGAATTAAGTGGTGTCGTGTTACCCTAATCTCAACCACGTATATAAAGGCTTTAGACCCCTAAATTAAGTCATTTAAATCATTCTCTCAACTCTTAAAAAAAGTAACCCAATTCCCTCTTAAATATTCTCTCTCTAGAAAGTGAAGAAGATGATGAAGAAGAAGAAGAGACACAAGCTAGGTTAAGCCAAGTCTCCATTCTTTCAAGCTTTGAGGGCATTGTAATCAAGGTATTATGGTTTATTCATTCATGGATCCCTTTCATCCATGAAGCCCCCATGTTTTCCCCAATGTAGAAGAAGAATTCCCCAAGTCAAGCTAGGGTTTCTTCTAAGGTTATGGGTTATGATCCAATAGAGTGGATTATGATTGTTTATGATGGAATTGAATGTTTTTAGTATGATTACACATGTATTATTGATTAACCTAAGATTTTAAGGTGAATTTGATATAGTTGAGTTTTATGCCATGAAAGGGGAAATTGAGGGCTTAGATGTGATCTTCTAAGATTGATGAATTACATTATAGGTTGCTTGAGATTAGAGCACCTAGACATGAATTGATTAAAAGCAAAGCTTGTAGACATGAATTGATTAGATTAAGGCTTATATGTTGAATTATGATTAGTAATGTTGAGATTAAGCATATATGATGATATATGAATAGAATTGCTTAAGAATGAAGCATGTGATTAGAATGTTTTGATATATAGGTATATATATGATGAACATGAAAAGTATTGCTTTGAGAATAAGACTTGTAGTTATGAAGGTTGACTTCTAGGGCTTTAAGAGTAAAAGCTAATATGATGAATTAGGAATGTTAAGGCTTTGAGAGTGAAGCTAATGTGTATGATAGAATTGTCTATGGTATTATTGTGGAAGGACTTTTCCCACATGACCTATATTATGAGTATATGATATTATGGATGTTCTTATAGAACCTATGTAAATGCTTTATGAACACTTTGAGAGTGAAGTATCTATGATTATGATTTTGTAGTTGTTGTGTTGGATTGAGTGTCAAGACATTCTTCCATGAACATGATATTGCATATGCGATGGAAGCTTTTACGATTTTTGAGTCCGGCTTCCAATGGGATCCTTTTACACTAGTTGAGTCCGGGTTCCCAAGTATGTCTAATAAGATGGAGACCTTATACGCTAGTTGAGTCCGAGTTTCTAGTAGCAATGTCCATGTCTATAGAGTTATTATAATTATGATAGATTGAAGTTGTGATATGGTATCCCTTCATGAATAGCTTGACATGGTCAGACAAGACCATGTATGTTAGCTTGAGATAGTAGAACTCATGGATAGCCTTGGATTGAGAAATCGTACCCTTCCAATGAGCTTTAACTAGCATGAGAGTATGCTTGCATTATAACTTGACTTGGTGAGTATACATCATTTCATGATAGCTTGTATTGAGCAATAGTACCCTTCCTTGAGTAGCTTGGACTTGCATGAGAGGATGCTTTCCATGATAGCTTGGTCTAGCATAGTAAGGTGTTTTTCCTTGATAGCCTTGAATAGGTAAATTTTATCCATTCATGAGTGATGATATGTTGTGGACTAGTAGAGAGATACTCTTCCATGATTAGTAAGAATATGGGGGACAAGTCCCTAATAAAAGTAGCAAGTTTATGATGAAATAAGGTTACTTCAAGGAAGTATTGTAAGTATGTTCTAATATGACATTTGCTTATACGATATATGCTTAGCTTGGATTGTTTCTATAGTTGCCTTCCTTGATATGTTTGACTAAAGGTGAATGTTCCCTTGTCTATGAGAAATAGGTTAAGGATGAGATCAAAGATGATGAATATGAATGAGGGCAAAAAATGGTTTGCTTTGTATGGGTGAGATTTATGGGGTCTTATCCATGCATTGTACAAGCATGCTTTTGAGGTTACTTATGAAGTGTTTTCTTATGTTATGATGATCTAGATGCATTGATTATTCCTATGATTATGTTATTGTCTCTTATGCTTATAGTCTATGGTTTATGTTGTATTTCTTATGGTATTGGTATATATGTCTTATGTTGACTAATGCCTAATTTATGCTTATGTTGATTATTTATGCTAGCCATCATATTTAATACATTATTGTACTAACGCATACTCTTACCTACATTCTTATCAAATTTAGGGTCTGGCGATATTGAGTTCCATCCCCGTGGCTAGGTTCATAGTACAGAAAGGATTGAAGATTTGGTGAGTCCTCATAGCATCGAGGATTTGATCACCTTTCCTTTATGTCTTTCTTTTATATTTAGAATTATTATATGGGTTGTGTCCCAAGATTTATTCAAGTTGTTTTAGATAGTTTCAGACAAGTATAATAGATTTCCACTTTGCTTTTATAAAAGACTTGATTGTTATGAAAAATGTTTTAAATTTCTGCATAATTTATATTACTTTATGTTATGATATGCTAAGGGTTTTGTATGAGGCCTCTCTGGGTATTGTACGCCTTGTTACATCTAGGGGGTACCCCTGGGTCGCGACACATCCATTTAGACATTTATGCATTGTTAGATCCTGGGGCTACACTTTTTTTTTTAAAATCCATATAGAGTAGTAAACTTTGGTGTCAGTCCAGAAACTCTCCCGGAACACTTCTGAGTCTCTACTCCAGATGGTGACCCAGTTATTACTAGACGGGTATACAGAAATTTTCCTGTCATTGTTTCTCACAAAGTCACCCCAGCAGAACTTGTAGAGTTAGAAATGACAGATTTTGATATCATTCTAGGCATGGATTGGTTACATTCTTGTTATGCCTCAGTCGATTGTACAACTAGGATCGTTCAGTTTCATTTTCCCAATGAGCCAAACTTAGAATGGAAGGGTAGTAACTCAGTGCATGTAGGTCCATTTATCTCTTATCTTAAGGCCAGGAAAATAATTTCCAAAAGATATATCTGTCATCTTGTTTGGTTTAAGGATTCAAACTCTGAAAGCCCAAATCTTGAGTCAGTCCAAGTTGTGAATGAGTTTCCTGAAGTATTTCGAGAAGATCTTCTCGGAGTTCCTCCCGAAAGAGAAATTGATTTCGGAATAGATCTCATTTCTGATACCCAGCCTATTTTGATTCCTCCTTATAGAATGGATCCAACTGACCTTAAAGAATTCAATGAACAATTGAAAGACCTTCTAGATAAGGGCCTCATCAGACCCAGTATCTCTCCATGGGGTGCTCCAGTGTTGTTCGTGAAAAAGAAAGACAGTTCTCTCAGAATGTGCATTGACTATCGACAGTTGAACAAAGTCACAATCCAAAATAAACATCCCATCCCCAAGATTGATGACTTGTTCAACAAACTTCAAGGTGCTAGATGTTTTTCTATGATAGACCTTAGATCCGACAATCATCAGCTCAGAGTTAGAGATAGTGACATCCCGAAGACAACTTTCAGGACTCGGTATCGTCACTATTAATTTGTAGTTATGTCTTTTGGACCAACGAATGCTCCTGCAACTTTCATGGACTTAATGAACAGAGTATTCAAACAGTATTTAGAGTTGTTCATCATTTTTTTTATTGATGATATCCTAATTTATTCTCCGAGTGAGGAAGAGCATGTGACTTATCTGAGAGTTGTTATGCAAACCCTCAAATATCGCCAGCTATTCGCTAAGTTCCCCAAATGTGAATTATGGTTATAGTCCGTTGATTTATTGGTCATGTGGTATCTAGCGAAGGGATCAGAGTGGATTCTCAGAAAATTGGGGCAGTACAACATTGGCCTAGACCCACTTCTCCGAGTGATACCAGAAGGTTCTTAGGTTTGGCTCGTTACTACAAAAGGTTTGTTGAAGGATTTTCATCCATAGCTTCCCCATTAACAAAGTTGACTCAGAAGAAGGTCTAGTTTCAGTTGTCAGATGAGTGTGAGAAAAGCATCTTAGAACTGAAGATTAGGTTGACTACAACTCCTGTCTTGACTCTACTAGATGGCTCAGACGGTTATGTGGATTATTGTGATGCATCTTGGGTCGGCCTAGGTTGTGTCACGCCCAGAGGCTACCCCTTAACATAAACACGAGACCTAGGATCACGAGTGACCCCAAGCTAACTGTGAAGCTGGCATATCATAAGCAAACTACAACAACTGAATATAAAGATACTATGCAGAAGCTTAAAACAAGAGATAACTCAAAGTGGGGAATACCCAAAACTAATCTGAATATATGAAAAGTACTATGAGTTTAGTAATGCTGAACAATGACTTGAAAGCTAAAGCTGAATCTAATACTATGTCTGAAAAAGCCTCTACTGACTAAAGTTGTTGGGACATGCCCACAACTAACTCTAGCAAAACTGAAAACTTAAATGAAAGACTGAATGTGAAAAAATCAAGTCTATTATCCTTAAAGTATGAGGACTCACCACTGAGCTGCTGAATGCGGATCGAGAACCGATTTATGCATGATTTGGATGATGAGTACCTGAACCTACATCATAAAAAGATGTTGCACAGAGTATGCGTCAGTACATGGAATGTACTGAGCATGCATGATATAGAATATAGCTGAACAAATACATAAACGGAACAAGCATACTGATCAATGATATAAACTGAACAGGATAATAATACTGAAATATACTGAAAGATGAACTATATGCAATGACCAAATACTAATCATGAAACTAACAAGCTGAGACTGAATACTGAAGCATAACGAAAAATTTGTCAAAATTCACTCAAAGTGACTGTCGGAGCTACTATTAACCTATATAAAACCACGTGAGCTAAACACGGAGTCCGATGTATACGCCCCATCAAGAGGACCCAATATACCTTTTCAGGAGTACAAATGCATGACTTGCGTGATCACTAAATCTCATACCCACAGAGGCAACTTATAAACCTACCGTGGTACATAGTTCTGGGACTATGAGAGTGTGTTGAACCCTAGTCCAACTCGGTGCTAAGCCTAATCCCAACTAGAAATGTGTATGACACAACAAAACTGAAATACTAGATAGCTCAATATTCTGACATTCCAATTTGAGAATGCAACATTTAGGTACTAACAATGAATCATTTGAAACTGGAGCATGTATATCTGTTTCAAAGATCTACCAAGTGTAATTCATGAACTAAGAGAATCTACACAACTAGGGTTCTGAGTTTCATGCAAGAACTAAGCAACGATTTCACTAAAACATGATAAAGAATACTATAACAGCTAAATCACAACCAATATCTAAGGTTTTAGAAACCCTAGGTCTAAACATGATATAGAGAATCAAGAATCTGAATTAATTCTAGGGACCTAGTGGATGAAAGGAACCTACTAGTGAAATCCCACATACCTGGTGACGAAATTCATGGAGAAATCTTTCGATTTTGGGGATGGAACTGAAGAAAATGTGCTACATGTTTTAGAGAAAGCTATCGCCTGTTTTCTCTTCTTTTTGTTCTAAGCTTGTTGAATTTTGGTGAATGAATTGACTAGAGTAGGTTCTGATTAGAATCTTAAGCTTAAACTGACCAAAATGACGTGGTTTAGGTGTTAAACGACGTAGTTTAGGTTTCCAACGTATAGGGGAAAAGATAGAAACAACCCTGACTTAAAATCTGTCGGAGCCATCGACGGGCCTAACCGACGGACAATGGACTGACAGACGCTCTGTCCTGTCAGTCCGTCATTTGGCTTCAGAAATCTGAAGGCTGGGTGTCTGAACCTCGGACCATGGTACCACCTATGGTCTGTAGGTCCTGGTGTGGTTCTGACCTTTTTCTGAAAATCCTGGGTGGCCGACCTACGGACTACTCCTACGGTCTGTGGGTGGCCTCAGTCGGTGGCACCTGCAGGTTCTGTAATGTCTGTCATTTGCTCCTTTTTAAATCTGGGGTGTTACATTATCTCCCCCTAGGGAAAATTCGTCCTCGAATGAAGTCTAAACAAGCTGCAATCCCTACCACTAAGTATTAGAAACATATTTCTAACTGAACTGAGTTCTAAGAATATGCAAATATGCTGAAAATGTAAGAACAACCGAAGGAACAAGATACTAAGATTAAATTTTCGCAAGAGTAAACTATGGGACTTGAGAGGAACCTATTACCTGAAGCTGAAACGAAATTGGAAGGAAAGAGATGAGGATACTTGGCCTTCATGGCTTCTTCTGCTTCCCAAGTAGCTCCCTCTACGGACTGACTCCTCCACAAAACCTTCGCTGAAGCAACTTATTTTTTTCTCAACCTACGAACCTGACGATCAATAATTTCAACTAGCTCCACTTCTTAAGTGAGCCTATCCTTCACAAAAACACTCTCTAATGGTACTATTGATGCTGGATCACCCACACACTTCTTCAATAAGAAAATGTGAAAGACTAGATGAACCGCTTCTAGTTCTGGTGCCAATTCTAACTCATAAGCCATATTTCCAACCCTTTTCAAGATTCTGTAAGGACCTACATATCTCGAACATAGCTTCACTTTCATGAAGAATCGCATCACCCCCTTCATAGTTGACACTTTCAGGAAAGCCCAATCATCAATTTCAAACTCTAAGTCCCTTCTCCTCACATCTGCATAAGACTTCTGACGACTCTGAGCTGTTTTAAGTCTATCTCTGATAAGCTGAACATTTTCCATAGCTTCATGAACCGAATCTGGTCCAATCAATGATGCTTCCCCTACATCAAACCAACCAATCAGAGATCTACATTTACGCCCATATAATGCATCATAAGGGGCCATCTGAATACTGCAATGGTAGTTATTATTATCAGCGAACTCAATGAGAGGGAGGTGATCATCCCAACTGCCCTTGAAATCGATCAAGCAAGCTCTCAACATGTCCTCTAAGATCTGAATGGTACAATCTGCCTGACCATCCGTCTGTGGATGAAATGCTATACTGACACTTACCTGAGTACCAAGACCTTTCTGAAACGATCTCCAGAAATGAGAGTTAAACTTAGGACCTCTATCTGAGATGATAGACAAGGGCACCCCAAGCAACCTGACTATCTCATTGATGGAGAGTTTGGCATAGTCCTCCGCTGAATCTGTAGTCTTGATAGCCAAGAAGTGAGCGGACTTAGGAACTTTGTCTACTATTACCCAAATGGAGCCATGCTATCTGTGAGTACACGGTAAACCCGTAATGAAGTCCATGTTTATCACTTCCTACTTCCATGTAGGAATGTTAATTTCCTGAGTCATACCCCCTGGTTTTTGATGTTCTACCTTAACTTGTTGGAAATTTTGACACTTAGCCACAAAATTTGCTATGTCCCTCTTCATGCCGTTCCACCAAAAGACTTCTCACAAATCACGATACATCTTAGTGGCACCTAGATGAATGAAATATATGGAGTTATGAGCTTCTGTAAAAATATGTTGCCTCTACTCAACCACATTAGGAACACATGAGAGACCCTAGTAACGAAGTACACCATCTCCCCCTTAGGAGAAAACATCAACTTTTTGTTGATGAACTGCACACTTCAACTGAAGTAATATTGGGTCACTATCCTGTTTTTTCTTAACCTCCGCTCCCAGTGAAGATTCTGATCTATTCTGAACTATCACACCACCATCTAACATGTCTGTAAGACCAACTCCTAAGCGAGCAAGCCGGTGAACATCTTTTGTTAATTCCTTCCTTTCTTCCTCAACACGTGCTACACTACCCATAGAATGTCTGCTAAGAGCATTAGCTACTACGTTGGCCTTACATGGATAGTAAAGCACATTAATGTAATAGTGTTTGAGGAATTCAAGCCATCTCCTCTGACGAAGATTCAACTCTTTCTGGGTGAACACATACTAGAGGCTCTTATGATCGGTGAACAGATATACATGAACACCATACAAGTAATGGCTCCAAATCTTTAGGGCAAATACTACAGCTGCAAGCTCGAGGTCATGAGTTGGGTAGTTCTTCTCATTTACCTGAAGGTGTCTAGAAGCATACGCTATGACCTTACCGCGCTGCATCAATACACAACCTAGGCCGACCGTGGATGCATCATAATAAATTAAATAACTATTTGAACCATCTGGTAAAGTCAAGACAGAAGATCTAGTCAACCTAGTCTTCATTTCTGCAAACTTTTTCTCACACTCATCTAAGTCAACTTGGTCAATGGGGAAGCAATGGATGAAAATCCTTCAATAAATCTCCTATAATAACTGGCCAAACCCAAGAAACATTGGATATCTGTTGAAGAGGTTGGTCTGGGCCATTGCTTCACTGCCTCTATTATCTGAGAATCCACTCGGATTCCTTCGCTAGATACCACATAACCAAGGAAAGTGAAGGAGTGCAACCAGAATTCACACTTGCTGAACTTAGCGAATAATTGGCAATCTTTGAGAGTTTGTAGAACAACTCTCAGATAAGTCGCATGCTCCTCCTCATTGCGATAATAAATGAGGATATCATCTATAAAGATAATATAAAACAAATCCAAATATTATTTGAGCACCCTGTTCATTAGGTCCATGAAAGCTGTAGGAGCAATGGTTAGTCTAAAATACATGAATACGAATTCATAATCACCATACCGAGTTCTGAATGTTGTCTTCAAAATGTCACTATCTCTGACTCTGAGCTAATGATAGCCAGATCTGAGGTCTATCTTAGAAAACCAACTATCACCCTGATATTGGATGAACAAGTCATCAATCTTGGGGATGGGATACTTATTCTTGATGTTCACTTCGTTCAACTGATGATAGTCAATGCACATTTTGAGAGAACCATCTTTCTTTTTCACGAACAACATGAGAGCACCCCACGGGGAGATACTAGGTCTAATGAAGCCCCTTATCTAGAAGTTCTTTCAACTTCTCTTTTAATTCCTTAAGCTCTTCTAGACCCATTCTGTAAGGAAGAATCGATATAGGCTGAGTATCTAGAAGGAGGTGTATTCCAAAGTCGATTTCCCTTTCGGGAGGAACTCCGGGAAGATCTTTTGAAAACACTTTTGGAAACTCATTTACCACTGGGACTGGATCAAGAGTTGGGGTTTTGGAGTTTAATCTTTAACCCGAACAAGCTGTAGACTGAACCCTAATGTTGTTACCTCCTTGTCAATGCCTGGCAGAAGGGCAATCCTTCAACCTATGGCCAAACATACCACACTTAAAACACCATTCCTTGCCTGCAAGAAACTCGCCTGGATGGTTCTTACCACACATTGGACAAGTTGGGAAAGTCCTGTTACCTGAAGCACTCCTATGAGACTTATAGCATGATGCCCTACCTTTCTGATCCTGTCGAAACATGGGGGATGGAGTAATAGCTGATGAAGGTGTTGGGGCTGTACACCTCTACTGAATGTATGAGAGATTTTCACCACCCAATTTTTGCTGAGAGTACTCATAGTTGCCTGTTATAGCCTTCTTGTTGTCCTTAGCTATCTCCCAAAGCTTATCTCCCTCAACTTGCTGAGTATGAGTCATGAGCCTAGAGATATTCATATCGTCTAACAACATAGCATTCCAGCACTCTGTCTTCACTAAGTCGGATACCCCAAACGAAACTTACACATTTGTGCCCTCGAATCAGCAATCATCTGTGGAGCATACTTGGAGAGTTGAGTGAACTTCAGCATGTACTCTTGGACTGATATTGTACCTTGTTTCAAATTTATAAACTCCTGAGCTTTAGCCTCTCTTAACCCTCTCGGGAAGAACCTATCCAGAAAAGCTCTAGTAAAGCATTCCAAAGTCACAGGAGTTGCATCCGCACCCCTGTTTTCTTTCCACTAAGTGAACCAAATGTGAGCCACATCCTTTAGCTGGTAGGATGTCAACTCTACCCTATCATTACAAGTCAATTCTATCACTCCATTGATCTTCTTAACCTTATTAATGAAATTCTGGGGGTCCTCACCGACCTGCGACCCTAGAAACTCTGGTGGATTCATCCGAATAAAATCTCGAACCCTAGCTGCTACTAACCCAACATTACCGTTATGAGGAAATGGGGCATGCTGATTGTTCAGATTGGCCGCACTATAAGCCAAAAGCTGAATAGCATTCATAAATTCTGCGTTAGTGACCTCATGGTCTGGGACTGAAGGAACTACGTTAGCATTGCGTGCATTAGCATTCCTTGCGTAAGCTCTACGAGGACGCATGATCTAAAATGCATAACGACGGATTATAAAGAATATCATACCTACGCACGATAAAAATAGCAAGAAAGTGATGTTTCATAAAACACTTTGTAGCCTCCCTCTCATTAGATGTGGTGCACTTCACCCCCATGAAAGAGACTCTACTTAGTGCGACTTTTCAGACATCCTAGGACTCTTAAGCCTAATGCTTTGATACCAATTTCGTCAAGCCCCGAGGCTACCCCCTTGATGTAAAAATGGGACCTAGGATCATGAGTGACCACAAGCTAACCCTGAAGCTAGCATATCATAAGAATACTACAACAACTGAATATAAAGATACTATGCAGAAAGTTAAAACAAGAGATAAATCAAAGTTGGGAATACCCAAAACTGATTTGAATATACAAATAGTATTATGAGTTTAGTAATACCGAACAATCACCCATAGGATAAAGCTGAATCTAATACTATGTCTGAAAAAGCCTTTACTGACTAAAGTTGTTGGGACATGCCCCCAGCTAACTCTAGCAAAACTTAAAACTGAAATGAAAGACTAAATGTTAAAAAAAACATGTTTATTGTCCTTGAAGTATGAGGACTCACCACTGTGCTACTGAATATGGATCGGGAATCGATCTATGCGTGATCTGGATGCTAAGTACCTGAACCTACATCATGGAAGGATGTAGTGCAGAGTATGAGTTAGTCCTTGGAATGTATTGAGCATGCAGGATATAAAATATAGATGAACAAATACATAAACTAAACAAGCTTACTAATCAAGGATATAAACTGAACAGGATAATAATATAGAAATATACTGAAAGATGAACTATATGCAATGACCAAGTACTAATCATGAAACTAATATATTGAGACTAAATACTGAAGTATAACTGAAGCCCTTGTTAAAATGCACTAAATCTGACTGTGGGAGCTACTATTAACCGACATAATACCATGTGAGGTAAAAGCAGAGTCTGAAGTATACGCCCCATTGAGAGGACCTAATATACCTTGCCAAGAGTATAAAGGCATAACTGGCGTGATCACTAAATCGGATGCCCACTGAGTGGGTTTATAAGCCTATGGGGGCACGTAGTTCTAGGACTATGAGGGTGTGCTGAACCCTAGTCCAACTCGGTGCTAAGCCTACTCCCAACTAGAAATGTGTATGACACAACATCACTAAAATAATAGATAGCTCAATATTCTAACATGCAAATCTGAGAATGCAACATTTAGGTACTGACAATGAAACATTTGAAACTGGAGCATGTATATTTGTTTCAATGATCTACCAACTGTAATTCATGAACTAAGAGAATCTACACAACTAGGGTTCTGAGTTTCATGCAAGGAACTAAGCAACGATTTCACGAAAACATGATAAAGAATACTATAACAGCTAAATCACAACCAATATCTAAGGTTTTAGAAACCCTAGGTCTAAACATGATATAGAGAATCAAGAATCTGACTGAATTCTAGGGACCTAGTGGATGAAAGGAACCCACTAGTGAAATCCCACATACCTGGTGATGAAATTCACTAAGAAATCTTTAAATTTTGGGGCTGGAACTGAAGCAAATATGTTGCGTGTTCTTGAGAAGTTATCGCATGTTTTCTCTTTTTTTGTTCTAAGCTTAGTGAATTTTGGTTAATGAATCGACTAGGGTAGGTTTTGATTAGAATACTAGGCTTAAATTGACCAAAGCGACGTAGTTTAGGGGTTAAACGACGTAGTTTAGGGGTTAAACGACGTAGTTTAGGTCTCCAACGCATAGGGAAAAAGACCGAAACGACCTTGACTTAAAATCTGTCCGAACGATCGACGGGGCTAATCGATTGACCATGGACTGACCGACGGTCCGTCCTGTGAGTCCATCATTTGGATTCAGAGAGTTGAAGGCTGGGGGTCTGAACCACGGACCTGGACCATGGACCGTGGTCCCACATACGGTTCGTAGGTCCTGGCATGGTTCTGACCTTTCTCTGAAAATCCTGGGTGGCTGACCTACGGACCACTCTTACTGTTTGTGGTCCCACCCATAGGCCGTGGGTGGCCTCAGTCGATGGCACGTACAGGTTCTTTAAAGTCTGTCATTTTTATCCTTTTTAAACCTGGGGTGTTATAGGTTGTGTATTGATGCAGCAGGGTAACGTCATAGCTTATGCTTCCAGACAACTTAAGGTCCATGAGAAGAACTACCCAACTCATGACCTCTAACTTGCAGTCGTAGGGTTTTCCCTAAAGATTTGGAGACCCTACGTGTATGGTATTCATGTTGAGGTGTTCACAGATCGAAAGAGCCTCCAACATGTGTTCACCCAAAATTAGTTGAATCTTCATAAGAGGAGATGGCTTCAATTCCTCAAAGACTATGACATGAATGTGCTCTACCCCCCGGGTAAGGCCAATGTAGTAGGTGATGCCCTCAGCAGACTATCCATGGGTATTGTCGCACATGTTAAGGAAGAGAAGAAAGATATAGCCAAAAATGTTCACCGACTTTCTCCCTTATGAGTTTGTCTTATGGACACGTCAGATGGTGGTGTGATAGTTCAGACTGGGTGATAATCTTTATTGGTAGTAGAGGTTAAGGAAAAACAGGATAGTGATCCTGTATTACTTTAGTTGAAAGGTGTTGTTCATCAGTAGAGAGTTGAGGTTTTCTCCCAAGGGGGAGATGGTGTGCTTCGTTACCAGGATCACTTCTGTGTTCCTAATGTGGGTGAGTTGAGGAAGCAGATCCTTATAGAAGACCATAATTCAAGATAATCATTTCTTCCGGGTGCTATTAAGATGTACCGTGATCTACGGGAAGTCTTTTAGTAGAACAACATGAAGAGAGACATCGCAGAATTTATGGCTAAGTGTCCTAACTATCAACAGGTTAAAGTAGAACATCAGAAACCAAGAGATGTGACTCAAGAGATTAGCATTCCTACATGGAAGTGGGAAGTGATAAACATGGACTTCATTACAGGTTTACCTCGTACTTGCAGACAACGTGACTCCATTTGGGTGATAGTGGAAAGAGTCACTAAGTTAGCTAACTTCTTGGTTATCAAGACTACATATTTAGCAGAAGATTATGTGAGACTCTACAACACCGAGACAGTCAGGTTTATGGGGTTCCCTTATTTATCATCTCAGATAGAGGTCCTCAGTTTACATCTCATTTTTGGAAATCATTTCAGAGAGGTCTTAACACTCATTAAAATATAAGTACACTATTTCATCCGCAGACGGATGGTCAGGCAAAGTGTACCATTCTGACTTTAGAGGACATGTTGAAAGCTTGCATGATTCATTTCAAAGGTAATTGGGATGATCACCTACCTCTCATAGAGTTCGCTTATAATAATAACTTTTATTCCAATATTCAGATGGCCTCTTATGAGGCATTATATGGGCATAGAAGTAGGTATCTGATTGATTGGTTCGAAGTAGGTAAAACAACCTTGATTAGGCTAGATTCGGTTCATGAGGCTATGGAGAAAAAGAAGCACGTTCAAGATTCTTGCAGGCTTTGAGGATTTTCCCCAAGAACATAGTTCTTACGAGGTATGTATACTTTTATAGTATTGGGTCTGTTCACCCTCAGGCCAATAATGTAAACTTTTACCCATTAATTCATTCTTGATGTTGATTATTGAGTTCTTGAGAAGTTCTTGCCTTTAATTTATTTTTGAGGTCTTTGAATCCTTGAGGTGAGGGTTTTGCGAAATAGTGGAGTCTCTTGATTGAGTTTTGTGTGGGTATCAATAAAAATGTTCTGAGTTTATGAAATTTCGTGAAATTGGGTCATTGAATTGCATTGGGTATGAATTCAATCCAGTTGGGAGAGGAAGAAAGGGTCGGGAAAAAATATGCGCCCACGTCCGCATGGCGGAGACGCTTTAAAATTTTAGCTTCCAGATAGTCACCCCTTTACACGCTGCGGAGAGGATACACAGTCCTCTGCCTGAAATATAAATTTCGCAACCAAAATTTTAATTCAACTCCACGTCGCGCAAGTACTCCCCAATTTGATTCGTTACTCGTTTCTTATTATCAATTATCTAAGCCTCCATAAATCATTGAGAGATCCCATATCCTATTCATAACTCATGAATTCACATTTCTAATTCAAGGTAGAGTTAAGAGTAAAGTTAGAGAAATCTTTTTGAGTCACTTTGAGAAGTCTTTTAAAATCTTGTATTACTTATTTTAAGACTTGAGTAAATGAGAATGAGGAGAATTGAGTTCATATTTTCAAAATGAGTATGAAGAAACTAAGTATGCCCAAGTGTGAATATTTTTACATTTAAAACGAGAGGAAACATTATTTTCCAAATGAGTTCATGAGAAGTTTTTGATTATTATCTCTTTTAAGAAAATATTTTGAGCAATTATCTCAAAAATGAGGAGGAGTTATGTTTTTAAACATTTGAGCATGAGTTATATATTATTAGGAGTAGTATTGAGATACGATATTGGGATGAGTTCAGCCAACTCAAAATCCTCATAAACTATGTATGCCAACATGGGTAAAGGATCATACATTTTAGATTATTCCTAATTGCTTTTAAGCATAGCATAGTGGATCCACTTAGTTGAAGATGTCCTATACTCCGGCAAGGTATATGACTATTCTGGCAGTGTGGGCGAGACGTTGTATCATCACGTAGCTCATAGTGATGGTTGTCTGTTAGAGCTCCCAAATAAGAGTAAAGAGTTATTTATGTATTTTTATATACATTGAGTTATTATCTACTCTTTTAAAAGGTTTATTCATTTTGCATCTTTTATTGTTGCATTCAAATTGATTTGAGTTAAGTTGAGTATTCTTGAGTTGTATTGAGTTGATATGAAGTGAGTATGTCTTCCTTTCTATTAATTCAAGCTATATGTTATGTTAAATTTTCCATTGGCATGCTTGTACATTTAATGTACTGACGCCTTTTGGTCTGCATATTTGCATGATGCAGATACAAGTATTTGGGGTCATCAACAGGCTCTCCGGTGATACCACTTGCAGTCCCAGTTAGCTTTTGTGAGCCAGCTTTCTTCCAGAGGGTTCCACATTTACTTTCAGTTTGGTTAGGATGTCGTGGTTCCTTTCCCGACTATCATCATAGTTATTAGAGGCTTCATAGATAGTAGTATCTTGAGGATTCTTTTCCATTTTCTTTGTTAATGTTTAAGACTGATATTACCTTCTTATGACTAGTTAAATACTTTAAATATTCTATGGTAATCTTTGCAATTTGAGCTGGTTGGTTTTACCAAAGGATTATTACATGAGTATTCTCTATCACCGAGATAAGGATAATGTTGTTGCTGATGCTTTGAGCAGGCAATCCATGGGTAGTACTACCCATGCTGAGGAAGGCAAGAAGGAATTAGCCAAAGATATGCACAGACTAGCACGATTGGGAGTCTGGTTCATGGATTCATATGAAGGTGGAGTGGGGGTTATGAATGAGGCTGAATCATCACTAGTGTCTTAGGTGAAAGAGAAATAGGACCACAACCCTGTTTTGCTTGAATTGAAGGCAAATATTCAAAAGCAGGATGTGATGGCTTTTGAACAAGTGGGAGATGGAGTGTTGAGGTATCAAAGTAGATTGTGTGTACCAAAGATGGATGAACTCCAATAGACGATCATGGAATAATCTCATAGTTCTAGATACTCTATCCATCCTGGTTCCACAAAGATATACTGTGACTTGAGAGAAGTCTATTGGTGGAGTAGTATGAAGAGATGTATTGTAGAGTTCGTCACTAACTGCCCGAATTGTGAACAAGTCAAAATAAAGCAACAAAGGCCTGGTGGTATGGCTCAGAATATAGATCTTCCGGAATTGAAGTGGGAGATGATCAATATTGATTTCATTACTAGTTTGTGTCGGTCTCGCAAGCAGCATGATTCTATTTGGGTGATGGTAGATCGGATGACTAAATCAGCCCATTTCTTGCTTGTAAAGACTAACTTTTCAGTAGAAGATTATGATAGTTTATATATTCAAGAGATACTAAGACTTCATGGAGTTCTGGTGTCCATTATTTCAGATAGAGGTGCACAATTCACCGCTAAATTTTGGAAGTCTTTCCAGAAAGGTTTGGGTTCCAAGGTAAATTTGAGTACTTCTTTCCATCCTCAGACTGATGATCTAGAAAAGCGTGTAATTCAATCTTTAGAAGATATGTTGAGGGCTTTTGTGATCAATTTCAAAGGTAATTTTGATGATCAGTTACCTCTGATAGAGTTTGCTTACAACAATAGCTACCACTTAGTATCCAGATTGCTCCTTCTGAGGTCCTTTATGGGAGAAGATGTAGAATTCCTATTGGATGGTTTGAAGTTAGTGAAGTTGGGTTGATAGGACAAGAATTGGTTCATCAAGCTATGGATAAAGTGATGATCATTCAAGAAAGGTTGAAAACAACGCAAATTCGTCAGAAATCCTATACAGATGTTAGGAGAAGAGACTTGGAGTTTGAGGTGAATGATTGGGTTTATTTAAAGGTTTCACCCATGAAGGGGGTTATGAGGTTTTGCAAGAAGGGGAAGCTTAGTCCCCGGTATATTGGTCCTTAGAGGATATCCAAGAGAATTGGCAATGTAGCTTATGAGTTGGAGCTACTGTCAGGATTAGCACCAGTCCAACGGGTATACCACATTTGTATGTTGAATAAGTGTATGGGCGAGCCTTCACTTATTATACTTACTGACAATATTGGTATTAAGGACAACCTATCTTACGAGGATATACCTGTTGAAATACTTGATCATCAGGTTTGCAAGGTAAGAACCAAGAAGGTTGCATCAGTCAATGTCTTATGAAGGAATCAGTTTGTTGAGGAAGCTACTTGGGAGGTTGAGGAGGATACGAAGAAGAGATACCCACATCTCTTTACTTCCGGAGAAATTTCAGACCAAGGTAATGACATTTGTAAAACACTCCCTAAATTAATATTCTATATTTTGTTAAATTGCATGATTGGGTGTTTGAGTTGGGTGTTAGATGTTTCTACCCTCACTTCTATTTAGAGTGATCACATTCGAGGACAAATGTTCCCAAGGGGGAGATATTGTAACACCTTAATTTTAGAAAGATCTATATTTCAGAAAGAACTAAATTAGAAATAGCTAATTTGAGATTAGAGAAAGTTATTCTTATATTGTGAGTTTTGTGTCAATTTCAAATGATCATAAATTTCAGAACAAGATGAGTTAGGTGGCCAATGAGAAATCAAATGGAAGATCGTTGAATCATCTTTCCAAAGCCGCTAAATTTTCTAAATTTCAAGTTTGGATGAGGCAGATATGCCCGTTTGAGTACATCATGTGCTAGTTAAGGAAGTTAATCTGAATTAAGAAGGCGTATTTTTGTCTTTTCCTTACCTTACTAGGCCTACACGTTTTGTTCACCAAATTAGGGGTTAAAGCGTATTAAAATCAGTTTCCACTCAAGTCTAAAGCATTCAAGAAGCTAGGGCAAAGCATAAGAGGAGAAAAGAGGATGTTTTGAACATGTTCTTCAAGATTTTGGGGAAATCGCCAAAAACAGAGTTCTTTCAAGGTATGTAAGATTTCATAGTAATGGGTTTGTTTCACCCGCACGCCAATCATGTGTTTCTTTATTGAATTCATCCATGAGATTTAGTATTTTTAGATTCTTGAGCTTTTGTGCTTCATTCTTAAATGATGAAGTCTTGATTGTGTTCTTGAGGTGAGGGTCTTGCGAATGAGCATTTTTTTGAGGGATTATGAGTAGATTTTTGTTTACTTGTGTCGGGTTATTGAATCTAAAGGAGTTCGGAAGAAATCTATAGATTTTAGGTGAATTAGGACCAAAAATTGAAGAACAAAATTCATCGGATATTTTGGGCAGAGGGTGGGGCGGTGCGCCACTGATGCGCAAGGGGGGCTGGCGCCCCACGGCTGCAGTGCGCCAGAAAAGAGTTTCTGAAATTTAGGGGATGGTGCACTGTCCCAGTAATCCGCCAGGGTCGCCTTCCCCCGTCCCTTTTCCATCGTTCATTCTGTTTGAATTCTTTTAAATCATATCCTCGCTCTCTTCCAAATTATAACTCTCCAAACTTCATCAAATCACATAGAGACCATATGTATCCAAATCATAACTCTTGAATTCACATTTCAAATTCAAAAAAAAGATTACGAGTCAAGTTTGAGAAAGTCTTTTGAGTCATTTTGAGAAGTCTTTTACAATTATTTAGAACTTTTTTAAAGACTTGAGTTAATGAGTATGAGGATGAGGAGAGTTGAGTTCATTTTTCAAAATGAGTATGAGGGGACTAAGTATTCCCAAGTATGTCACACTATTAAATTTAAACGAGAAGAAACCTTGATTTCTAAATGAGTTTTGAGCATGAGTTTTGTTATTGAAAGTATTATTGAGCACCGATATGAGGATGAGTTCAGACAACTCAAAATCCTCATAACCCATGTATGCAAACATAGATAACGGATCATACTTTTTAGATGATTCCTTATTAATTTGAAGCATAGCTTAGTGGATCCACTTAGTTGAGTATGTCTTTTACTCCGGCAAGGTATAGGGCAATTCTGGAAGTGTGGACGAGATGATGTATCATCACATAGCTCATAGTGATGGTTGTCGGTTAGAGTAAAAATTTTATATTGTATTTTTATATAAATTGAGTTAGTATCTATTGTTTTAAAAGCTTTATTTATATTGCATCTTTATTGTTGCTTTTATATTGAATTGAGTTAAGTATCCTTGAGTTCATTTGAGTATCCTTGAGTTGAGTTTATTTGAGTTAAGATGAGGTGAGTATGTTCTTCTTTTTTATCAGTTAAAGCTTATGTCTATGCTTTAGAGTTCCCCTTTCATGCCCGTACATTCAATGTACTGATGCTATTTGCCCTACATCTTTTTATGATGCAAATACAGGTATTGATGGTCATGAACAAGCACTTCGTTGATACCACTTGCAGTTCCAGTTACCTTTGGTGAGCCTCCTTGCTTCCGGAGTATTACACTTTTATTTTCAGTCTTATTAAGATGTCGTGGGTATTGTCCCGACATCTATCATAGTTATTAGAGGCTTCATAGTCAGTAGTGTTTTGAGGAGTCTTTTCCATTTCCATTGTGAAGATTTAAGACTTGAGTTGCCTTTTTATGGCTAGTTGAATACTTTAAACGTTTTAAGTTATTTATCTTGAGACTTTTGGGTTAATCTTTGCAAATTGAGGTCATATATTGTTGAGTAAGTCTTCCACTAAGTATTGAGCCAAACTATGGGGTTCGCTTGGGGACTAGCAATGGGTCTCGAGTGTCGTTCACGTCCAGGGTGTAGGCTTGGGGCGTGACATTGAGGAGGGAAAGAAAGAATTAGCCAAATATGTGCACAAACTTGCACGATTAGGAGTCCGGTTGTTGGATTCAAATGAAGGTGAAGTGGTGGTGATGAATGGGGCTGAATTATCTCTAGTGTCTCAAGTGAAAGAGAAACAAGACCAAGACACTATTTTGCCTGAATTGAAGGAAAATGTTCTTAAATAGAAAGTGATGGCTTTTGAACAAGTGGGAGATGATCAATATGGATATCATTACTGGTTTGCCGTGATCTCGCAGGCAGCATGATTTGATTTGGGTGATTGTAGATCTAATGACTAAATCCGTCCATTTCAATCTGGCAAAGACTACCTTTTCGGCAGAAGATTAAGCGCGGTTATACATTCAAGAAATAGTGTGACTTCATGGAGTTCCTGTGTCCATCATTTCAGATAGAGGTGCATAATTCACCACAAAATTTTGGAAGTTTTTCAAGAAAGGTTGGGGTTTGAAGGAAAATTTGAGTACTACTTTCCATCCTGAGAGAGATGGTCAAGCAGAGCTCACGATTCAAACTCTAGAGGATATGTTGAGGGCTTCTGTGATCGATTTCAAAGGTAATTGGGAGGATCACTTACCTCTCATAGAGTTTACTTAGAACAATAGTTATCAGTCTAGTATCCAGATGGCTCCCTATGAGACTCTTTATGGGCGAAGATGTAGATCTCTTATTAAATGGTTTGAGGTTGGTGAAGCGAGGTTTATAGGACAAGGCTTGGTTCATCAATCTATAGAGAAGGTGAAGATCATTCAAGAGAGGTTGAAAACAACGCAAAGTCGTTAGAAATCCTTTACATATGTTAGGAGGAGAGACTTAGAATTTGAGGTGGATGATTAGGTTTACTTGAAGGTTTTCCAAATGAAGGGGTTTATGAGATTTGGCAAGAAGGGGAAGCTCAGTCCCCAATATATTGTTCCTTACAAGATATCCAAGAGGATTGGTAATGTAGCTTATGAGTTGGAGCTACAGACAGAGTTAGCATCACTCCATCCATTATTCCACATTTCTATGTTGAAGAAGTGTATGGGCGATCCTTCACTTATTATACCTACTAAGAATATTGGTATTAAGGACGACCTATCTTATGAATAGATACTCATTCAGATTCTTGATCGTCAGGTTCTCAAGTTTAGAATCAATGAGGTTGCATCGGTCAAGGTCTTGTGGAGGAATCAGTTTGTTGAGGAAGCTACTTGGGAGGTTGAGGAGGATATGAAGAAGATATACCCACATCTCTTTGGTTCCGGAGAAATTCAAAACTAAGGTACTCACTCGTTTCTTAGTATTCTTTATGTTGATATGCTAAGTTATGTGAATTGCATGTTGAGTGTTTGAGTTGGATGTTAGATGTTTTCCCACACCCTTTTCCACTTAGAGTGATCTCATCCAAGGAGGAATTTTTGTCACGACCCAGGGGTACACCCTAGATGTAACATGGCGTACTTGACCCCGAAGGGATCTCATACAAGCCCTTAGCATATGATAACATAAGATAATAGAAAAGTATTGAAATTTTTAAACTTTATCATTACAATCGAAGTCTTTATAAAATGCGAGAGGAAGTCTTACTACACTTTGTCTCAAACCGTCTAATACAACCTTTGAATAAACTCTTGGGATATAGCCCATACAATAGTCTCAAAACATGAAAAGAAGTCATAAAGGAAATAGAGGGTTTGTCCTCAAAGCTATGAGGACTCACCAAATGTTCAACTCCTTTGCTCCTTAGAAACCTAGCCTCAAGATACGAACTCAAATCTCCTAACCCTATATTTGATGAGAATGTAGGCAAAGTATGCGTTAGTACAAAATGTACTAAATATGTTAGCTAGCATAACATCATAAGAGCATAACATAAGGGTTAGTGAACATAAGACATAATCCATAAGTATAATCAAATACTTCATGATCCATCAACTATATGAATAAGAGACAATATCATAATCATAAGCAAAGTCTCCAACATAAGCATCATATGAGCATCATTCCACCCTCAGTCTTTCATATCATAAGAGAACTACATCTCAAGTAACCTCAAAGTATACTTGTGCAATGCATGAATAAGACCCCATAATCCTATCCAAGCTAAGTATCCCATTTTGGTCATCTAAAACATAGTCTATATACATAGCCAAGTCTTAGGCTTGCATATCATAAGAGAACTATACTCCTAAGTAACCTCAAAGAATACTTGTGCAACGCATGAATAACATTCCATAATAACATTCACACTAAGAATAACCTTGAAGTCACCATATTCATACTTACCATTCATTTGGTCTTATTCTTGGCTTACTTCATATAGACAAGGAGACTTTCACCTTTAGTCAATCATACCATGGAGGGCAACTATAGCAACAACCCAACCTAAACATAAATCATATAAGAGAACACTTCATAAGTAACTTCAAGTCATACTTGTGCAATGCAAGAATGACATCCCATAATACAATTCATACTAAGTACAACCTTAGGCTATCATACTTAAATGATTATTATTTATCATTCTATACTACCAAAGAATAGCACCCTCTTAGGCTAGACAAAACTATCTTAGAAACATATTAATCATGCAAATCCAAGGTATTCTAGGAAGGGTACAAGTGTTCCATCCTAGCTACCATGAAATAGTCTTAGGCCAACTAAGTCATGCTACCCTTACAAGCACACTATGATGCTAATGCAAGCTACTCTTAGGAGAGTATGATGTCTAAATCCTAAGCTACACTTAGGAGAGTTTATGTCCTCAATCCTAAGCTACCATTTAATGGTCTTGGCCTAACCGAGTCATGCTACCATGAAGGTATTCTACAATGCAAGTTCAAGCAACCCTTGGGAGAGTATGTATCCTCAATCCTAGGCTACCATGACCACACTAACTCAAGCTACCACGAAAGCATCCTACAAATGTTATTTCAAGTTAAACTTAGGAGAGTATGGATCCTCAATCCTAAGCTACCAAGCTTGGTCATGTCTTACCAAGTGAAGCTAATTATGAAGGAATACTATGTTTCAACTTCAAGCTATTCTAGTCTAACATGTATGATTCATTTTAGGTGAATATGCTTTCCAACCTAGAATCATTCTATGTGAGAGAACCTTTCATCTCCTAGCATATTCATGCCTAAATGTGTATATAATAACATTCCTTCACTACAGAACAACCTATCATGATTATAGACACTTCACTGTCAAAGCTTTACTTCTTACAATCATCATGCACATCTAGATTTCAAGACATTCTAATTACAAGCTTCATCTTTTAGCAATTCTAGTCTTAATTCATCATAAAGGCTCAATATCAAGCTTTACTCATCATGATCCATCACATATAATATAGTCTAATTCAATTCATGTCTAATTACTTTTAATCTTGAACAATTACTATACTTAATCATCAATTCTAGAATATCAATTCTAAGTCTTTATTTTCACTTCTCAAGGCACACACCCACTTTCTTGAAATTCATCAATTAAACTAGGTTTAGCCATAGAAAACATGTAACATCATCAATATATCATGATTCACTACTAAAAACAATCATAAACAAGTATTATCCACTCAATTGGAATCATACTTAACACTACCCACAACATAGGAAGAAATCCTAGCTAGATTTGGGGATTTTCTTCACCATTTGGGGGAAATCTAGGGGGCTCAATGGATGGAAGAATCCATAGATGAATAAGCTAACATACCTTGATTCAAAGCCCTCACAAAAGCTTGTAACAACGGAGGAATTTACCAAGCTTCCTTCTCTTCTTCTTCTTCTTCTTCTTCACTTTCTAGAGAGAGAATATTTCAGAGGTAATTGGGTTCTTTGGTGAATCTAAAATAAAGATTTGGAAATCATCTAATTAAGAGTCTATTAGGTATATATAGGGGGTCTAATTACTAATAAACCCACCCTACTTAATAACTAACTAATTCTAGAATATTCCCTAAGTCCCCAACTTAAGACAACTAATAACCAAAACTGCCCCACCCACGAGAACCCGACCCACGGACCGTGGGTGGGTCTACGGGGTGTGCTGCACACTCGTAGGTGGAGGACTGGGGCTCAACATGCAGGGGAACTAGGGGACCTGACCCACGACCCCTTCCCATGATGCGTGGGTCAATATACTATCCGTAGATGCCCTTCGTGGGAGGGCTGTTTTTTGAGAGCTTTTGGGGCAGTTTTGGGGTCCTCCTCAAGGACCCCTTGGTTGGTCCTTGGGAGTCGTAACTTGAAGCTCTAACCCTCATTCTAAGTTTGGGAAGTCTTTTTTTTACGATTTTAGCCCTCATCTCAAACTCTAGAACCTTAACACAAAGCGCTAGAACTCTCTAGTTTACCTTACTAGTTTCCGGGGTGTTACAATATCTCCCCCTGGGATCATTCGTCCTCGAATGACGATTCTAAACACTTCTTAAAGGAAACGACTCTAGACTAGCAGCTCATCATTCATGCGACTCATCTAAATGCACATGAATAAAATAGGAAAAACTTCAATTCCATGCGAAACATACTCAACGCAACACAAGGGAATAGGAACTACATCTAACAACCCAAAATGCATGAAACTCTATATCTACTCATACTAAAGGAGAAACTACCATCTCCTAACTAAAACATGCTCAATAATACACTTATGGAGCCTAAATGCAACTTACTCTAAAAAAAAACATTTTATTCAAGGAGGAATCTTTCAACAGCAAACTAAGGCATGCTCATTAATTCCTCTCATGAAGTCTATAAGCAACTTATATGAAATGCACTACAACATGAGGAAAAACAATGCATATAAGTCATTTTTATCAAGACCTAAAAAATTTCATGAACATGCATATAAGGAAATCATGGCAACACATAAACACAGAATAACCTTGCTAGATAGGCACACCATCTCCCCCTTGGGAGTAAGCCTATACAAACTCTTCTAATTACCATTCATACTAAAGTCAACATCAAAGTCTACCATATCAAGTCACAAGAGACCAAAAATACCGGAAACTAATAAAGAATGAAACACATACCGGTAGCAACATAAGGAGATCACTCTTGATTATTTTTATCTTGGAGGGCATAGAACCTATTCTTCTTTTGAGCACTCTCATCCGGACCACTAGGATCAACTTGCTTACCCTCTCTTCTTGTAGCCCTTGCCTTTGGACAATCTTTCATCTTGTGGCCACTCTCACCACAACTAAAGCAACCCTCTCTACCGGCCAAACACCTACCCTCATGCTTCTTGCCACATCTAGCACAAGTAGACCATAGATACTCATTAGCAATTCCGGGTGGCTTAGGGTTAGACACCCTCTCATCCTTATACTTAGGAGCATTAGAAGAGCCATTTCTGGAAAACTTTTGTCGATTCCTAGAGTGACCATGTCCATCAGACCCATCACGAAAGGACTTATCATTGTCCATCCTAGACCTCATTTTCTCCCTAGATTTTTCCTCTTTGAGGTTAGCTTTCTCCATTTGTTGATCATACACCATAAGACGTGAGATATCCATATAATCATGGAGCATTGCCGTACGGAATTGTTTAGCTACTATGTCGGACATCCCTGTAAAAAACCTACTCATCTTATCCCTTAGATTTGCTACCATAGATGGAGCATACTTAGATAATAGAGTAAATTTCAAGGCATACTCCTTAAGACTCATACTACCTTGCTTAAGGATGATGAACTCTTCCACCTTAGCTTCCCTCAACTCTCAGGGAAAGAACCTAACAAGAAATGCCTTCTTAAACACCTCCTAATCTATGGGACCCGCTTCTACCGGCCTACCATTATTCCATTGTTCATGCCATATTTGAGGAACATCCTTCAATTGGTAAGGGGCTAGCTCCGCTTTCTCTACCGAAGTCACCCCCATGATAGCAAGTGCCTTATAAACCTCCTCTATAAACCCATTAGGATCATCTCACACTTTGGAGTGACTAAACTCCGGAGGATACATCCTCAAAAACTCTCTTACTCTAGAAGCAGCCATCCTCCTTATTGGGTTTGCTGGAGCTACTACCTCCCTATTCACCTGTGCCGTCAAAGCTTGGGCCAACAGTTGGAAAGCCGACTTAATCTCCGCATTTGACATTTTCAGAGGATCAATATGAGCTTGGAGAGAAACCTCTTGCTCCACATTGCCTTCCTCATCTATCTTAGCATTAGCCATAGTATTAGCCATATCCTAAAAAACCTTAGGGCAAGGATTAGGATAAACACCTACTAGAACTAAACTCTATGGCACGACTTGGAGAATGAAGAAATGAGATTTCCTAAACATCCAATAGGCTCCTATTCATAAATGTGGCGCGCTTCACATTTATGATAAAGACTCTACTAGACGTGGTTTGAGACAATCCTAGAACCATTCTAAAACCTTGTGCTCTGATACTATGTTTGTCATGACCCAGGGGTACACCCTAGATGTAACATGGCGTACTTGAGACCGAATGGGTCTCATACAAGCCCTTAGCATATCATAACATAAGATAATAGAAAAGTATGGCAATTTTAAAACATTATCCATACAATCGAAGTCTTTATAAAACGCAAGCGGAAATCTTACTACACTTTGTCTCAAACCATCTAATACAACCTTTGAATAAACTCTTGGGACATAGCCCATACAATAGTCTCAAAACATGAAAATAAAATAGATAAAGGAAATAGTGGCTTTGTCCTCAAAGCTATGAGGACTCACCAAATCTTCAACTCCTTTGCTCCTTAGAAACCTAGCCTCAAGATAGGAACTCAAATATCCGAACCCTACATTTGATGAGAATGTAGGCAAAGTATGCATTAGTACAAATTGTAATAAATATGTTAGCTATCATAATATCATAAGAGCAGAACATAAGGGTTAGTAAACATAAGACATAATCAATAATTATGATTAAATACTTCATGCAACATCAACTATAAGCATAAAAGACAATATCATAATCATAAGCATCATTCCACCCTTAGTTTTTCATATCAAAAGAGAACTACATCTCAAGTAACCTCAAAGTATACTTGTGCAATGCATGAATAAGATCTCACAATCCTATCCAAGCTAAGTATCCGTTTTTGGTCATCTTAAACATAGTATATATACATAGTCAAGTCTTAGGCTTTCATATCATAAGAGCACTATACTCCTAAGTAATCTCAAAGCATATTTGTGCAATGCATGAATAACATCCCATAATACCATTCACACAAAGAATAACCTTGAAGTCACCATATTCATACTTACCATTCATTTGGTGTCATTCTTGGCTTACTTCATATAGACAAGGAGACTATCACCTTTAGTCAATCATACCATGGAGGGTAACTATAGCAACAACCCAAGATAAACATAAATCATATAAGAGAACACTTCGTAAGTAGCTTCAAGTCATACTTGTGCAATGCATTAATGGCATCCTATAATACCATTCATACTAAGTACCACCTTAGGCTATCATACTCAAATGATTACTATTTATTTTTCTTGACTACCAAAGAATAGCAACCTATTCGGCTAGACCAAGCAATCATAGAAACATATTAATCATGCAAATCCAAGCTATTCTAGGAAGGGTACAAGTGTTCCATCCAGGATACCATGATGTAGTCTTAGGCCAACAAATCATGCTACCCTTACAAGCACACTATGATGCTAATGCAGGGTACCCTTAGGAGGGTATGATGTCTCAATCCTAAGCGACCCTTAGGAGAGTATATGTCCTCAATCCTAAGCTACCATGAAATGGTCTTGGCCTAACCAAGTCATGCTACCATGCAAGTTCAAGCTACCCTTGGGAGACTATGCATCCTCAATCCTAGGCTACCATGAATACACTAACCCAAGCTAGCATGAAAGCATCCTACAAATGTAATTTCAAGCTAATCTTAGTAGAGTATGGATCCTCAATCTTAAGCTACCAATATTGGTCTTGTCTTACCAAGTCAAGCTATTCATCAAGGAATACTATGTCTCAACTTCAGCCTATTCTAGTCTAACATGGATTATTCATTTTAGGTGAATAAGCTTTACAACCTAGAATCCTTCTATATGAGAGAACCTTTCATCTCCTAGCATATTCATGCCTTAATGTGTATATAAGAACATTCCATCACAACACAACAAACTATCATGATTATAGACACTTCACTCTCAATGCTTTACTTCTTACAATCATCATGCACATATAGATTTCAAGACATTCTAATTACAAGCTTCATATTCAAGCAATTCTATTTTTAATTCATCATAAAGGTTCAATATCAAGCTTTACTCATCAAGATCTATCACATATACTATAGTCTAATTCAATTCATGTCTAATTGCTTTTAATCTTGAACAATTACTATACTTAATCATCAATTCCAGAAGATCAATTCTAACTTTTCAATTTCACTTCACAAGGCACACACCCACTTTCTTTAAATTCATCAATTATACTAGGATTAGCCATGGAAAACATGTAAAATCATCAATATGTCATGATTCAATACTAAAACAATCCCTTAGCATATCATAACATAAGATAATAGAAAAGTACGACAATTTTAAAACATTATCCATACAATCGAAGTCTTTATAAAATACAAGGAGAAATCTTACTACACTTTGTCTCAAACCATCTAATACAACTTTGAATAAACTCTTGGGACATAGCCCATACAATAGTCTCAAAACATGAAAATAAAATAGATAAAGGAAATAGTGGCTTTGTCCTCGAAGCTATGAGGACTCACCAAATCTTCAACTCCTTTGCTCCTTAGAAACCTAGCCTCAAGATAGGAACTCAAATATCCGAACCCTACATTTGATGAGAATGTAGGAAAAGTATGCGTTAGTACAAATTGTACTAAATATGTTAGCTATCATAACATCATAAGAGTAGAACATAAGGGTTAGTAAACATAAGAAATAATCAATAAGTATAATTAAATACTTCATGAAACATCAACTATTAGCATAAGAGACAATATCATAATCATAAGCATCATTCCACCCTTAGTTTTTCATATCAAAAGAGAACTACATCTCAAGTAACCTCAAAGTATTCTTGTGCAATGCATGAATAAGATCCCATAATCCTATCCAGGCTAAGTATCCCTTTTTGGTCATCTTAAACATAGTCTATATACATAGTCAAGTCTTAGGCTTTCATATCATAAGAGCACTATACTCCTAAGTAATCTCAATGCATACTTATGCAATGCATGAATAACATCCCATAATACACTTTACACAAACAATAACCTTGAAGTCACCATATTCATACTTACCATTCATTTGGTCTCATTATTGGCTTACTTCATATACACAAGGAGACTATCACCTTTAGTCAATCATACCATGGAGGGAAACTATAGCAACAACCTAAGATAAACATAAATCATATAAGAGAAAACTTCATAAGTAGCTTCAAGTCATACTTGTGCATTGCATGAATGGCATCCCATAATGCCATTCATACTAAGTACCACCTTAGGCTATCATACTCAAATGATTACTATTTATCGTTCTAGACTACCAAAGAATAGCAACATATTAGGCTAGACCAAGCTATCATAGAAACATATTAATCATGCAACTCCAAGCTATTGTAGGAAGGGTACAAGTGTTCCATCCAAGCTACCATGATATAGTCTTAGGCCAACTAAGTCATGCTACCTTTACAAGCACACTATGATGCTAATACAAGCTACCCTTAGGAGGGTATGATGTCTCAATCCTAAGCTACCCTTAGGAGAGTATATGTCCTCAATCCTTAGCTACCATGAAATGGTCTTGGCCTAACCAAGTCATGCTACCATTCAAGTTCAAGCTACCCTTGGGAGACTATGTATCCTCAATCCTAGGCTACCATGACTACACTAACCCAAGCTAGCATGAAAGCATCCTACAAATGTAATTTCAAGCTAACCTTAGGAGAGTATGGATCCTCAATCTTAAGCTACCAATCTTGGTCTTTTCTTACCAAGTCAAGCTATTCCTCAAGGAATACTATGTCTCAACGTCAACCTATTCTAGTCTAACATGCATGATTCATTTTAGGTGAATAAGGTTTCCAACCAAGAATCCTTCTATATGAGAGAACCTTTCATCTCCTAGCATATTCATGCCTAAATGTGTATATAACAACATTCCATCACAACACAACAAACTATCATGATTATAGACACTTCACTCTCAAAGCTTTACTTCTGACAATCATCATGCACATCTAGATTTCAAGAAATTCTAAATACAAGTTGCATATTCAAGCAATTCTAGTTTTAATTCATCATAAAGGTTCAATATCAAACTTTACTCATCACGATCCATCACATATACTATAGTCTAATTCAATTCATGTCTAATTGCTTTTAATATTGAACAATTACTATACTTAATCATCAATTCTAACTCTTCAATTTCACTTCACAAGGTACACACCCACTTTCTTTAAATTCATCAATTATACTAGGGTTAGCCATGGAAAATATGTAAAATCATCAATATATCATGATTCAATACTAAAACAGGCCCTTAGCATATCATAAAATAAGATAATAGAAAAGTACGGCAATTTTAAAACATTATCCATACAATCGAAGTCTTTATAAAACGCAAGCAGAAATCTTACTACACTTTGTCTTTAACCATCTAATACAGCCATTGAATAAACTCTTGGGACATAGCCCATACAATAGTCACAAAATATGAAAATAAAAGAGATAAAGGAAATAGTGGCTTTGTCCTCGAAGCTATGAGGACTCACCAAATCTTCAACTCCTTTGCTCCTTAGAAACCTAGCCTCAAGATAGGAACTCAAATATTCGAACCCTACATTTGATGAGAATGTAGGCAAAGTATGCGTTAGTACAAATTGTACTAAATATGTTAGCTATCATAACATCATAAGAGCAGAACATAAGGGTTAGTAAACATAAGACATAATCAATAAGTATGATTAAATACTTCATGAAACATCAACTATAAGCATAAGAGATAATATCATAATCATAAGCAAAGTCTACAACATAAGCATCATTCCACCCTTAGTTTTTCATATATAAAAAGAACTACATCTCAAGTAACCTCAAAGTATACTTGTGCAATGCATGAATAAGATCCCATAATCCTATCCAAGCTAACTATCCCTTTTTGGTCATCCTAAACATAGTCTATATACATAGTCAAGTCTTAGGCTTTCATATCATAAGAGTACTATACTCCTAAGTAATCTCAAAGCATACTTGTGCAATGCATGAATAACATCCCATAATACCATTCACACAAAGAATAACCTTGAAGTCACCATATTCATACTTACCATTCATTTGGTCTCATTCTTGGCTTGCTTCATATAGACAAGGAAACTATCACCTTTAGTCAATCATACGATGTAGGGCAACTAAAGCAACAACCCAAGATAAACATAAATCATATAAGAGAACACTTCATAAGTAGCTTCAAGTCATACTTGTGCAATGCATGAATGGTATCCCATAATACCATTCATACTAAGTACCACCTTAGGCTATCATACTCAAATGATTACTATTTATCGTTCTAGACTACCAAATAATAGCAACCTATTAGGCTACACCAAGCTTTCAGAGAAACATATTAATCATGCAAATCCAAGCTATTCTAGGAAGGGTACATGTGTTCCATCCAAGTTACCACGATATAGTCTTAGGCCAACTAAGTCATGCTACCCTTACAAGCACACTATGATCCTAATGCAAGCTACCCTTAGGAGGGTATGATGTATCAATCCTAAGCTACCTTTAGGAGAGTATATGTCCTCAATCCTAAGCTACTATGAAATGGTCTTGGCCTAACCAAGTCATGCTACCATGCAAGTTCAAGCACCCTTGGGAGACTATGTATCCTCAATCCTAAGCTACCATGACTACACTAACCCAAGCTAGCATGAAAGCATCCTACAAATGTAATTTCAAGCTAACCTTAGGACAGTATCGATCCTCAATCTTAAGCTACCAATCTTGGTCTTGTCTTACCAAGTCAGACTATTCATCAAGGAATACTATGTCTCAACTTCAACCTATTCTAGTCTAACATGCATGATTCATTTTAGGTGAATAAGGTTTCCAACCTAGAATCCTTCTATATGAGAGAACCTTTCATCTCCTAGCATAATCATGCCTAAATGTGTATATAAGAACATTCCATCACAACACAACAAACTATCATGATTATATACACTTCACTCTCAAAGCTTTACTTCTTACAATCATCATGCACATCTAGATTTCAAGACATTATAATTACAAGCTTCATATTCAGGAAATTCTAGTTTTAGTTCATCATAAAGGTTTAATATCAAGCTTTACTCATCATGATCCATCACATATACTATAGTCTAATTCAATTCATGTCTAATTGCTTTTAATCTTGAACAATTACTATATTTAATCATCAATTCTAGAAGATCAATTCTAACTCTTCAATTTCACTTCACAAGGCACACACCCACTTTCTTTAAATTCATCAATTAAACTAGAGTGAGCCATGGAAAACATGTAAAATCATCAATATATCATGATTCAATACTAAAACAATCATAAACAAGTATTATACACTCAATTGGAATCATACTCAACACTACCCACAACATAGAAAGAAACCCTAGCTAGATTTGGGGATTTTCTTCACAATTGGTGGTAAATCTAGGGGGCTCTATGGATGGAAGAATCGGTAGATGAATAAGATAACAAACGTTGATACAAAGCCCTCACAAAAGCTTGTAACAATGGAGGAATTTGACCTAGCTTCCTTCTCTTCTTCTTCTTCTTCTTCACTTTTTAGACAGAGACTATTTGAGAGGGAATAGGGTTCTTTGATGAATCTAAATTTTTTTTTGGAAATCATCTAATTAAGAGTATATTAGGTATATGTATATGGGGTCTAATTACTAATAAACATATCCTACTTAATAACTACCTAATTCTAGAATATTCCCTAAGTCCCCAACTTAAGACAACTAATCACCAAAACTGCCCCACCCACAAGACCCAGACCCATGAACCGTGGATGGGTCTACGGGGTGTACTTCACACTCGTAGGTGGAGGACTGGGGCTCAACATGCAGGGGAACTAGGGGCCCTAACCCACGGCCCCTTTCCACGGGGCGTGGGTCCATCTATTGTCTGTAGATGCCCTTCGTGGGAGGGCTATTTTTTGACAAATTTTGGGGCTGTTTTAGGGTCCTGGTTGGTCCTTGGGGATTCGTACCTTGACGCCCTAACCCTAAAACCCTCATTCTAAGTTCGGGAAAGCATTTTTTTTTTACGATTTTAGCCCTCATCTCAAAATCTAGAACCCTAAACCAAAGCTCTAGAACTCTCTAGTTTAGCTTATTAGTTTCCGGGGTGTTACAATTTTCTCAAGGGGGAGATATTGTAACACCTACGTCTTAGAAAGAGATAAATTTAGAAAGAAAAAAATTAGAAAGAGATAAATTGTGATTGGTACAAGTTACTCTTCAATTGTGAGTTTTGGGTCCACTTAAAACAACCATAAATTTCAGCACAGGATGATGTAAGTGGCCCATGAGATATCAAATAGAAGTTCGTTGAGTCTTCTTTCAAACGCCACCAAGTTTGCTAAATTCCAAATTTTGATGAAGGAGATATGCTCGTTTGAGTGCAACTTGTCTAATTAAGGAAATTCTTTCATTTTAAGGAGGGGTATTTTGGTCTTTTCCCTACACATTTTTGAAAACTCTTTTAGGGGTCTAAACTGATTGAAATCAGTTTTAGTCATTCAAAAAGATCTTAGGATTTTATAGAGAGAAGTTCAAGAGGATAAAAAGAAGAATGTTTAAGATTCTTACAAGCATTGAGAATTTTCGCCAACAACTTAGTTCTTGCGAGGTATGTAAGCTTTCATAGTTTTGGGTTTCTTCTCCCTCAGGCCAATCATATATTTTTTTACCCATGAATTCATTCTTGAAGTTGATTATTGAGTTCTTGAGAAGTTCTTGAGTTTAATTGATAACAGAAGTCTTTGAATCCTTGAGGTGAGGGTTTTGCGAAATAGTGGAGTCCCTTTATTGATTTTTTTTTTGGCTTCATTTAAAATATTCTGAGTTCATGAAATTTTCATGAAATTGTATCATGGAATTACATTGGATATGAATTGAATCGAGTTGGGAGAGGAAGAAAAGATCGGGCAAAAATATAAGCCAAGGTCCGCATTGCGGAGACGCTTTAAAATTTCAGCTTCCAGATAGTCACCCCTATCAGAGTCGCGGAGAGGATACAGAGTCCGCTAACTCAAAAATAAATTTCGCGACCAAAAATTTGATTCACCTCCGCGTCGCGCTAGTGCTCTCAAATTTGAGTCTTCGCTCGTTCCTTATTATCAACTATCTAAGACTTAATAAATCATTGAGAGATCCCATATCCTAATCATAACTCTTGAATTCACATTTCAAATTTAAGGTAGAGTTACGAGTAAAGTTCAAGAAACCTTTTTGAGTCACTTTGAGAAATCTTTTACAATCTTCTATAACTCATTTTAAGACTTGAGTAAATAATTATGAGAATGAGGAGAGTTGAGTTCATTCTTTCAAAATGAATATAAAGGAAGCAAGTATTCCTAAGTGAGAATATTTTTACATTTAAAATGAGAGGAAACTGTAACACTCTGAAAATTTCTAAGTTAAGCCCAAAAAATTCTTGAATTAGTATAAGGTCGTACTTAGTGAGTCTTAATTTTTCTTAGGTGTTAAGGTAAATTCTTTAGTGTGCTAATAATTTTGGATATCAATTAAGGTCACTAAAATCTCCTAGAACAAAGTTGAGTTGAAAGTTTCCTTACTGATTAAGTTTTGACATAAGATTTTACTTAGGTCAACTTAAAATGACCATATCTCTTAGAATATAAAGAGTAACATGGCCCATAACCTATCAAATTAAATGTCTTTGAATTATCTTACAAACACAACCAAGTTTGTGTCATTTCACGTTCGTAGTACAGAGTTATGATCATTTTACAAAATAATGTAGTGCAGTTGCGTTTTAGCCGCGGGAAAATTCTAAATAAGGTAATTTTCTTCTCCTTATACTACTAGGAAAATCTTAAAATGGATTTCTTAACTCTTATAAAGCCCTAAAAATCCTATTTCCATCTTTTAATCCATCATTCTCTTCTCTCTCAAACCCTAAGGTAAAACCCTAAGAAAAAATCAAAGTGGGAGACTCCATTCAAGATTCTTTCAATCTCTTTCAAGATTCTTCTTCAAGGTAAGTCGTTCTCAAAGAATTCCATTCTTTCCAACTCAAATTCCTTCATCAAATTATGAATAACGAATAAAAATCATAATTCTTGGCAATAGAGATTTCAAGAAAGTAATTCGAGAATCTCAAGAAAGGTTTTCAATACTTCTAACCAAGTTCTTTTTCAAGATTCTTCAAGAACCTTGTTCTTCCAGGTTTGTAAGGCTATCATAGTGTTGGACTAGTTCGTTCTCACGCCGTACATCTATTTTCAAATCAATAAAAGAGTAATCTAGGATTTTATCCCTAGATTTGAGTCTTCTTGAAATAAGTTGATTTAAGTTGTTGAGTTCCTGTTTCTTTTTGAATTTCTATATGTTATGCATTAAAATTCTTGAGTTCATGTCTATATTTCAGCATGAACCCTATTAATTGTGTATCTTTGGAAAAAGAAATATCGTTGGATTATGAGTTTTAAGTTCTTAAGTTCTTGAGTTCTTGAGTCTTGAGTGTTGAGTACTGAGTTTCCTTATTGCTATTAAGATCTCTGAGTTGAGTCGTTCATGTCCATGATTCCACATGAACCCTATTATTTGATTTATAAATTTGAAAAGTTTTTTAAAGCCAACTCTTGAGTTTTTAAACTAAGTTTTGAGAAAGTAAAAATGAGTTTTGAGAAAATAGTTTCTAAAACATGATTAGTATGACAATCGAGTAAGCCATCAATGTATGAGCAGTATGATATCTAGATATACCGTCAATGTTTATGTAGTATGACTTTCCGAGTCATCAATGATCATATTAAATTATGATTTTGATATGATTTTGAGAAAGATTTTTCAAGTATGAATTGAGTAAGATTATAAGGGGACTCTGTATTCCCAGAGGTATCAATTTTTACATTCATAAAAGAGAAACTGAGATTTCTAAATGAGTTATAAGTTCAAAAGATATTTCAAGAGCAGTTACCTCTTTTAAGAGGATAGTTTGAGCAATTATATAAAACCAGAAAAAGAGTATGTTTTATACATTTGATCATGAGTAAATATATTATAGGGAGTAGTATTGAGCATGATATGGGGGGAGTTCAGAAAACTCATAGCCCCTATAAACCATGTATTCCAACATGGGTAAAGGATCATACTTTTTAGATGATTCCTTATTTATTTTAAGCATAGCTTAGTGGATCCACTTAGTTGAGGAGTTCTATACCCCGACAAAGTATAGGACAGTTCTGGCAGCGTGGGTAAGACATTGTATCATCATGTAGCTCGTAGTGATGGTTGTCGGTTAGAGAATCTGCCAATAGAGTAAAAGTGTATTTTTATATATCACTTATTATGTTGAGTTAAGAGATAAGAGAGTATTTTTTAATGTTTTAAATGATTTTAGTCCTTTATTTCTTTACATTCAGTTGAGTATATATCTATATCTATAGCAGTCCTTTAATTCAGTTATTTGTTTCTTCAGCCATATTACATACTCGTACATTCCATGTACTGATGTCATTCGACCTGCATCCTTTATGATGCAGATACAGGTTCTTAGGATCCGCAAACTAGAGTCTGTTGAGATCACTTCATGCGCTTGTCTGTTTATGAGTGAGACCTCTTTGCTTTCGGAGGACTCTAGTTTTATGAGTTCTTAGTAGTATTTCTTTTGAGGTGTCATGGTTCTTGTCCGACTCTCATCTTTTTATAGTAGAGGCTTCAAAGATAGACGGTTTTGGAGAGTCTTTCAGTTTATAAGGTTTTATTTTAAAACTTACGTTCACACTCAGTATATTCAATTTAGTTTTGAGATTCAAAAAGCTATTTTTAAGCATTTCTTTCAATTTGATGCTTATGTATGCTTGATTTAGTCTTCCGCTTGTAGTCAGCCATGATGAGGGTTCGCTTGAGGACCAGCAATGGTTCTCGAGTGGCGGCCACGTCTAAGGTGTAGGCTCGGGTCGTGACAAACTTGGTATCAGAGCACAGAGTTCAAGCGTCCTAGGGTGTCGATGAAGCCATGTCAATTGGATCATTTTTATCATTGTGAGGGCCCCACTTCTATAAATAAGGGACTATAGACATTTAAGAAATGTTTCCCTTCTTTCAGACTCTAAATTATGCAATAGATCTGTGTCATAAGGAACATACTCTAACTCGTGCCTTCCTCTTATCCATTCGACTACCCCTCATACTCAATGTAGTTGAAAAGTAAAGCCTCGATCCTTATGGATGAGTTACTCTTAGTAAAAGTCTTCAGAAAAGTCAAGAGACCTCGGAGGGGCTTGAGATAAGCCCGTGAGTGAGCTTAAGTGTGGAGATTCGAAAGAATGTACTTTTAATTCATATGCATCGTGCATTCGAGCTAAAAGCGAGATGTATTACCACACTCTTTTTCCTAAACCTCATTTCAGTTGAGACCCTTATGAGGAAGTATGTTTTAGAGCTTGGGTAGTGTTTTCACCCGAAGATATAGTATGAGTTACAATGTTATATGTATTTGTAGTAAAAGTGCCCAAAGTTAGAAGAATTCATGCAGAGGTTCAGTAATCTAAGAAAGAGAGATACTGATTAGGTAAATGATATTGTTACACTGATGCGCCTAGTGAGTTATTAATGAGTAGTTTTCCCTTATGGGTAAACTAAGAGGTGATGAGTTTGTGTAAATTTCATGATAGGAGGTAGAGTAAGAATTACTAGTTAGGATGAGTTAGAGTGTACCTTACTCAGAGAGACGTTTAAGTTGATGTGTTATTGTTTTAGTAACAACCAAGTATAGGTATTAAATCGAAGAGCATGAGTATTCATGAGATGAGAGATCTAAGCTAGGCTTATGATTTTCTAGGGAGAGCCCATAATATTCAGAGGGTTACAGAACTAATTAGGCAATGATGCATAGCGAATGGGTAAATAGTACTTAAGTTGTGAAAGAAAGTGTGTCAGTAAATTGTAAGTATGAAGACTGAGAGGTAAAGATTGATTACTTGTCATGGGGTCTTAGTGGGCGAGTGTTTCTTAATTTTTATCTAGTAGTTGTAAGTTAGTATAGTATGTGAGCAATCTTATTGACAATGTAATAAATATTAAGCTTGAATTTGAGATGAGCGTCGTAATCAAAAGAATGGCAACATGAGGGTGATGATGTTAGTCTTTAGATCTGCTCTGGTAGACTTGACATAGAATAAGTGAGGAATTGAGATGTTAGATACAATGAAGATGAGTGGTACAAGTGAGAGATCCTAACTTTTTATAAGAGCAGTGAAGTGTGGCTAAGTCGTAAAAGTAACAAGAACATTAAGAGGTATAACGAGATTGTATGTAATAAGATGAGTTTCCAATTAAGTTAATAATTTTCTATGTGTGCCCAGATATTATATTTGAGTTGTCAATGTGAAATAGGCTGAGGTAAGCATTATTTTTTTCTCCTTTAGAGTTAAATGAAACGACCTTATAAGCCAATGAGAAGAGGTTAATAGAAGCATCTTAAAAAGAGGTCCTAGAAGGAGTCTTAGTTCCTGCTTATGGAGAGTTTCATAGCCATGATATAAGCCTTTCCGATTATCAAAGGGAATGTAGACCAGTTTAGAGATGAGGGAATAGGTCTATTATTTTCAAATGTTAGTTTTAGTCCTAAGATGGAGATCATAAGATAAGAAATCAAGTCAAGTGTTGAGAATGAGATAGTTATGTCTTCTGAAAGAGTTGTAGAGGTACATCAATTTAATCATACTCTTGCATATTCCTCAAAATAAAGTTATTACAACATTTTGTTGAAGTTTCTAATATCATAATGGTGTCTATGAGCTATGCTCATACACATCAGAGAGTTTCACATCTATGCTCAGTTTCAAGAATGAGGGGCAAAGACTTTAGCCCATTAACCTTGATTTTAATTCATAAAGTTGTGGATATCAGCCTCATGATATGATCCTATTCATATAAACATTCATACCTCATAGTATATTCAGTCTAACAAGTTCATGATTTACTCTCAATGCTAGCAACATAATGTTATGTCATGCATATTCTTATATATGAATTCTCGAATGAATCGTGCTTATGATATTTCTCCCTAAAGTCCTTTCAGTAATCCTTTTTAGTTTTGAAGAGTGGTTTTCTTGATAGTAGTTGTGCGAAGGATAAAAAAGAGGATTGATACTTCTTACTGGGATAGTGATGGTGTGTTTATTCCATCTAACATTATAAATGTGAAGGAAGAAGGAGATAAGGTTTTACGATGAGTAACAAGTCATTTTTCTGGTAATACTGCATGAAAGTTAAGTTGGTACAAGTGGTGAGAGAATGAATAATTATTATAATTGTTAGTTCGTAGGAGTTCATGGAGTGGTTATAGTACTAGGCTTGAATGTGGTGTTGGTAGCATGTGGATGAATGCATGATGTATTAGATGTTTCTTGATATGGGCTCAAAGTTAGTTGAAGATTAGTAGGGAAGTTCAAAACTCAGAAAGATAGTAAGAGTAACTCTTTTCCCTTCCATCCTCAGTTTAACCATCATTCAAGGACGAATGATCCCAAGAGGGAGACATTATAACACCCTATAAAATTTCTAAGTTCAGCCCAAACCATTCTTGAATTAAGTATAAGGTCGTAGTTAGTGACTCTTAATTTTTCTTAGGTGTTAAGGTAAATTCTTTAGTGTAGGAATGATTTTGGATATCAATTAAGGTCACTAAAAACTCCTAGCATAAAGATGAGTTGAAATTTTCCTTACCGATTAAGTTTGGACATAAGATTTTACTTAGGTCAACTTGAAATGACCATATCTCTTAGAATATAAAGAGTTACATGACACATAACCTATCAAATTAAAGGTCTTTAAATTATCATTCCAACGCCACAAAGTTTGTGTCATTTCACATTTGGAGTAGAGAGTTATGATCATTTTACTAAATAATGTAGTGCAGTTCCGTTTTATCCGCGGGAAAATTTTAAATAAGGTAATTTTCTTCTGATTATACAACTAGGAATGCCTTAAAAATGGAATCCTTAACTCCTTTAAGGCACTAAACAATCCTATTTCCATCTTTTAATCCATCATTCTCTTCTCTCTCATACCCTAAGGAAAAACCCTAAGGAAAAAATCAAAGTAGAAGACTCCATTCAAGATTCATTGAATTTTTTTCAAGATTTTTTCATTCCCCGAAGCTACCCTCAGGACGCGGACACGGGACCTAGGATCACGAGTGATCCCAACTAACCCTGCTGGCATATCATAAGCCTACTAAATAAACTGAAGTAAAGAAATACTGTGCGGAAGCTGAATCATCATGTAAATTGAAATGATGGGGAATACCCATAAAATATCTGCATATATAAAAACTGAGGGCTTAACATCAACTGAAAAGTCAAACTCAAATGCTAAAGCTGAATCTAACTATGTCTGAAATAAAGGCTCTACTGATTAGAAATGTTGTGACATCGCGAAGCTAGATCTAGCAAAATCTGAAACTAAAGACTAAAATAAAAGCAAAAGAAACATGTCTGTCGTCCTCAGAGAATGAGGACTCACCACTAATACTGCTGAGCTGAAGATCAGGAACCGATCTATGCGTGATCTGGAATCGGAGAACCTGAACCTACATCACGAGAAGATGTAGCGCAGAGTATGCGTCAGTAGTTGAAAGGTCCTGAGCATGCAGGATTGAATAAAGTTGAACAATAAGCATAACTGAACCAAAGCATATAAGTGAGTAATGATATTATATGAGCATGATACTATACTGAGAATACTGAACATGAACTAACCGAATGTAATGACCAAGTTTATAACAAGCTGAGACTGAAATCTGACTGTAACTGATAACATTGTTAATGCAATAGAATCTGACTGTAAGGGAGGTACTAATAACCTACATAAAACCACATGAGCTAAATGTGGAGTCCAATGTATACGCCACATCGAGAGGACCCAATATACCTTGCCAGAGGTATAGAGGCATGACTGGTGTGATCACTAAAATGATGCCCACAGAGGGGACTTACAACCTACGGGGCACGTAGTTCTGGGACTTGAGGGTGACTGACCCTAGTCCACTCGATATCAAGCTACTCCCAATTGATTAAGTAATTAAGAATTTATGAATAAATTTATGTAATACTATATAGCTAAAAATACTGACATGCTAACTGAAAATGCAACAATAATGTGCTAAATAATGAACCATTCGAATCTAAGGCATGTATATCTGAAATAACTAACCTAGCATGTGTAATTCATGAACTAAAAGAGCTACATAGCTAGGGTTCTGAGTTTATGAAAGAATCTACGAAAAACAATACTAAAATCATGATAATCTGATTAGAAACATTTAGGTAACTAATTCAAAATGATCTGCTGAAATTCTAGAATCCCTAGGTCTAGATAATATGAAGGGAATCAAGAATCTGACTGAATTCTAGGCACTTAATGGGTTAAAGGAATCCACTAGTGAAATCCCACATACCTGGTGATGAAATTCACGGAGAAATCTTTTGATTTTGTGGCTTGAACAGATAAAAAATTGCTACGTTCTTGAACTAGGTTTGCTCGACTTTCTCATCTATTTTGCTCTAGGTTTGATGAATTTTTGGTGAATAATTGATTAAGTTAGGTTCTAATTAGTTTACTAGGCTAAAACTGACAAAAACTACGTAGTTTAGGGGCTAAAAGACGTAGTTTAGGGGTCCAAAGCATGAGGAAAAGACCAAACGACCCATGACTTAAAATCTGTTGAAACCACTGACGGGACTGATCGACTTTAGAGACCAGGTTCTGATAGGTCCTGAGGGTCTCTTCTACAGACAGATCGACGGTCCGTGGACTCATCCACGATCCGTCTTGTCCGACCGTGAGTCATGCCTTTGAATAGTTTTTGTCTTTCTGGGGTGGCTTGCAGGTGTCCATCAACGGACCACTAGGACGGGTCGTGGGTCACCCTACGGTCCGTGGATGGCAACCGTGGGTTGCACCTGCAACTTCTAGAAATCTACTGGTTTGGTCTGTTTTCAGATACGGGGTGTTACATTATATCCCCCTTGGGAACATTCGTCCTCGAATGAAGTCCAAACTATTTGAATAAGGAGGGAAAGACCTGCAAACCCTGCCACTAATTACCAGAAATTGATTTCTGACTGAACTAAGTTCCAAGGACATGCAAATACGCTGAAAATGCAAGTACAAACTGAAGGAACATGATACTAAGACTGAATTTGCGCATGAATGAATGAAAAACAGAAGAGGAACAATTACCTCAAGCTAGAATGGAATCGGAAGGAAAGAGATAAGGATACTTGGCCTTCATGGCTTCTTCTGCTTCCCAAGTAGCTCCCTCTATGGACTGACTCCTCCACCAAACCTTAACTGAAGTGACTTCCTTGTTTCTCAACTTTCTAACCTGACGATCAAGAATCTCAACTGGCACATCCTCATAAGTGAGACTATCTTCACAACCACACTTTCTAAAGGTACTATGGATGTTGGATCACCCACACACTTCTTCAACAACGAAATGTGAAAGACTGGATGGACTGCTGCTAGTTCTGCTGGCAACTCTTACTCATAAGCCACTTTACCAACTCTTTCCAAGATCTTGTATGGGCCTACATATCTGGGACTGTGCTTCCCTTTCTTGACAAATCTCATCACCCCCTTCATAGGTGACACTTTCAGGAAGACCCAATCATCAATTTGGAACTCCAAATCCATTCTCCTTACATCTGCATAGGACTTCTAGCGACTGTGGGCTATCTTAAGTCTATCTCTGATGAGCTGAACTTTTTCCATAGCATCATGAACCGAATCTGGCCCTATAAAGGCTGCTTCACCTACTTCAAACCAACAAACTGGAGATCAACATCTACGCCTATACAATGCTTTATAAGGGGCAATCTGAATGCTGGAATTGTATCTATTATTGTACGCGAACTCAATAAGAGGAAGGTGATCATCCCAACTACCCTTGAAGTCGATCACACAAGCTCTCAACATGTCCTCTATGGTCTGAATCGTATGCTCTACCTGACCATTCGTCTGTGGATGAAATGATGTGCTAAGATTAACCTGAGTAGCAAGACCTTTCTGAAAACACTTCCAGAAATAAGAGGTAAACTGAGGACCTCTATCTGAGCTGATAGACAAAGAAACCCAATGCAACCTGACTATCTCATTAATGTAGAGCTTGGCGTAGTCCTCCACCGAAGTTGTAGTCTTAATAGCCAAAAAGCCCGTAGAGTTAGTGACTCTATCAACTATCACCAAAATGGAGTCATGCTATCTACGAGTACGAGGTAAACTTGTAATGAAGTCCATGTTGATCACTTCCCACTTCCAAGTAGGAATGTTGATCTCTTGAGTCATACCTCCTGGTTTCTACCTTCACTTGCTGATAATTAGGGCACTTAGCCACAAAATCTGCTATATCCCTCTTCATGCCATTCCACCAAAAGATTTCCCGAAGATCACAGTACATCTTAGTTGCTCCTGGATGAATAGAATACCTGGAGTTATGGGCTTCTGCAAGAATTTGTTGTCTCAACTCACCCACCTTAGGAATACATAATCGACCCTGATAGCGAAGCACACCATCTCCCCCTTGGGAGAAAACCTCCACTCTCTGCTGATGAAATGCACCCTTTAGTTGAACTAATATCGGATCACTGTCTTGATTTTCCTTAACCTCCGCTACCAGTGAACATTTTGACCCATTCTGAACTGTTACACCACCATCTGATATGCTCACAAGGAGAAATCCCAAGCAAGCAAGCCTGTGAACATCCTTTGCTAATTCTTTTCTTTCTTCCACAACATATGCTACACTATCCATGGATAGTTTGCTAAGAGAATCTGCTACTACAGTGGCCTTACCAGGATAATAATGCACGCTTATATCATAATCCTTGAGAAACTCAAGCCATCTACTTTTGCGAAGATTCAACTCTTTCTGGGTGAACACATACTGAAGGCTTTTATGGTCTGTGAACACATATACGTGAAGACCATACAAGTAATGTCTCCAAATCTTAAGTACAAACACCACTGCTGCAAGCTCGAGGTCATGAGTCGGATAATTCTTCTCATGCACCTTAAGCTGTCTAGAAGCATAAGCTATAACCTTACCTCGCTGCATCAGCACACAACTTAGGCTGATTCTGGATGCATCACAATAGATAACGTAACTGTCTAAACCCTTTGGTAGAGTCAAAACATGAGTTATAGTCAACCTAGTTTTGAGTTCTGCGAAGCTCTTCTCACAATCATCTGACCACTAAAACTTAACCTTTTTCTGAGTCAACTTAGTCAATGGAGAGGCTATGGATTAAAATCCTTCCACGAACCTTTTGTAATAACCAGCCAAACACAAAAAACTTCTAATATCTTTAGGAGAGGTAGGTCTGGGCCATTGTTTCACCGCTTCTATTTTCTGAGAATCCACTCGGATACCTTCGCTAGATACTATATGCCCGAGGAAAGTAACAGATTGCAACCAAAACTCACATTTTCTAAACATAGCAAACAACTGGCGATCATTGAGATTTTGTAGGACAACACTCAAATGAATCACATGTTCTTCCTCATTTTTAGACTAAATGAGGATATCATCAATAAAGACGATAACGAACAAGTCCAAATACTGCTTGAACACTATGTTCATCAAATCCATGAAAGCTGTAGGAGCATTGGTTAGTCCAAATGACATAACTACAAATTCATAATGACCATACCAAGTTCTGAAGGCTGTTTTTGGAATTTCACTATCTCTGACTCTGAGCTGATGATAACCGGATCTGAGGTCTATTTTTAAAAAGTGACTAGCACCTTGAAATTGGTCAAACAAGTCATCAATCTTGGGAATAGGGTACTTATTCTTGATTGTGACTTTGTTCAACTACCAATAGTCAATGCACATCCTGAGAGAACCATCTTTTTTTTTTCACAAACAACACTAGTGCACCCCATGGGGAATACTGAGTCTGATGAAGCCCTTATCCAGAAGGTCTTTCAACTCCTCTTTCAAATCCTTAAGCTCAGCTGGAGCCATTCTGTAAGGAGGAATAGAAATGGGCTGGGTATCTGGAAGGAGATCAATTCCAAAGTCGATTTCTCTTTCAGGATAAACTCCGGGAAGATCTTCTGGAAACACTTCTGGGAACTCATTAACTACTGGAACTGACTCAAGAGTTTGGGTCTCGGAGCTTGAATCCTTAACCCGAACTAGATGATAGATATACACTTTTGAAATAATTTTTCTAGCCTTGAGGTAAGAAATGAATCGACCCATAGGTGCTAAGCTACTACCCTTCTATCCTAAGAGTGGTTCATCTGGAAACTGAAAATGAAAAATCCTAGTTCCACAATCGACTAAGGCATAACAGGAATGTAACCAATACATGCGTAGAATGATATCGAAGTCTACCATTTCTAACTCTACAAGATCTGCTGAGGTGACTTTCTGAGAGACTGTGACAGGACAATTTCTGTATACCCATCTAGCTATAACTGGGTCACCAACTGGAGTAGAGACTGAGAAGGGTTCTGAGTGAATTTCTGGACTAACATCAAATTTGACTGCCATATAAGGAGTTACAAAGGAAAGAGTTGCCCCTGGATCTAACAAAGCATAAACATCTAAGTTAAAGACACATAACGTGCCAGTGACCACATAAGGAGAATCTTCCTGATCCTGGGGAGCTTGAAGAGCATACAACCTGTTCTGGTGAGAACCGCCACCTGTACCAGATGAGTTACCATGCTGAGTCGGGCGACCCGCTGGTGCTGCTGAAGTTGTGGACTGAGCTCTACCATTGTTACCTCCTTGACCCTATTTAGAAGAAGGAAAATCTTTCAACTTGTGACCAGACTGACCACACCCAAAGCATCCTACCTTTCCTACAAAACACTCACCTGGATGGTTCTTACCACACTTTGGACAAGTTGGGTAGGTTCTGGTGCCTGAAATATTCCCCTGAGACTTAGAGCAAGATGCCCTAATTTTCTGATCCTGTCGGAACCTGGAGGATGGAGCACTAGCTGATAAAGGTGCTGGGGCTGAAAACTTTTGCTGAACCTGCAAGCGATTTCCACAACCCTGTTTCTGTTGAGAATATTCATAGCTGCCTGTCCTAGCCTTTTTCTTCTCCTTAGCTTGTTCCCTAAGCTTATCTCCCTCAACCTGCTGAGCATGAGTCATGAGCCTAGAGATGTTCATATTTCCAGCAATATAGCATTTTTGCACTCTGTTTTAACTACATCTGACACTCCATACAGAAACTTGTTCATTTGAGCCCTGGAAATCAGCAACTATGTGAGGAGCATAATTGGAGAGTTGGGTGAACTCGGGTCCATACTCTTGGACTGTCATGTTACCTTGCCTCAAATTCATGAACTCCTGAGCTTTTACTTCCCTCAACTCTCTTGGAAGAACCTGTCTAGAAAAGTCTCATTAAAACACTCCCAAGTGATAGAAACTGCATCCGTACCCCTATTTTCCTTCCATTGAGTAAACCAGATATGAGCTACATCCTTAAGCTGGTAGGACGCCAACTCTACCCTATCATTTCCATTCACTTGCATCACTCAAAAGATTTTCTTGACCTCATCTATGAAGTTTTGGGGATCTTCACCAATCTGCGATCCTAAGAACTCAGGTGGATTCGTCCTAACAAAATCACGAACCACTAGCATTTGCGGGCACTGGAGCCTGCTGGTTGTTCTGGTTAGTCACACTCTGAGCTAACAGTTGAATAGCTTTCCGAAACTCTGCATTCCAAACTTCCTAAACCCGGACTGGAGGAGCTGCGTTAGCTTTGCGGGCATTCACATTCCTTGGGTAAGTTCTAAGAGGAGGCATGAGCTGAAACGCATAACGACGAGTTATAGAGAGAACATACAAATGCATGATAAGAATATCAAGAAAGTGAGGTTTTCCTAAAACACTTCGTAACTTCCCTTTCATTAGATGTGGAGCACTTCACACCCATGAAAAGAACTCTACTTAGTGCGGCTTTTCAGACATCCTAGGACTCTTAAACCTAATGCTCTGATACCTAGTTTTTGACTCCCCAGAGCTACCCCCAGGACGCATACACGGGACCTAGGATCACGAGTGACCCCTAGCTAACTCTGCTGGCATATCATAATCCTACTAAATAAACTGAAGTAAAGAAATACTGTGCGGAAGCTAAATCATCATCTAAACTGAAATGATGGGGAATACCCATAAACTATCCGAATATATAAAAACTGAGAGTTTAACAATAACTTAAAAGTCACAGTCAAATGATAAAGTTGAATCTAACTATGTCTAAAATAAAGCCTCTACTAACTAGAAATGTTGGGACATGCCCTAGCTAGATCTAGAAAAAACTGAAACTAAAGACTAAAAGCAAAAGAAAGATGTCTTTCGTCTTCAAGGAATGAGGACTAACCACTAATATTGCTGAACTAAAGATCGATAACCGATCTATGCGTGATTTGGAATCAGAGAACCTGAACGTATATCACAAGAAGATGTAGCGCAGAGTATGTGTCGGTACTTGAAAGGTACTGAGCATGCAGGATACAATAAAACTGAACAATAAACATAACTAAACAAAAGCATATAACTGAGCAATGATATGATATAAGCATGATACTATACTGAGAATACTGAACATGAACTAACTTAATGCAATGACCAAGTTTATAACATGCTGAGACTGAAATCTGACTGTAGCTGATAACATGGTCAATGCAATAGAATCTGACCGTAGGGGAGCTACTAATAACCGACATAAAACCACATGAGCTAAATGTGGAGTCCGATGAATACACCCCATCGAGAGGACCCAATACACCCCGCCATAGTTATAGAGGCATGACTGGCGTTATCACTAAAATGATGCCCACAGAGGGGACTTACAACCTACGGGGCACATAGTACTGGGACTTGAGGGTAACAGACCCTAGTACACTCGGTGTCAAGCTACTCCCAATTGATTATGTAATTAACAATTTATGATTGAATTTCTGTAATACTGGATAGCTCAAAATACTGACATGCTAACTGAAAATTCAACATTAATATGCTAAATAATGAAACATTCGAATCTGAGGCATGATTATCTGAAATAACTGACCTAGCATGTGTAATTCATGAAATAAAAGAACTACATAGCTAGGGTTATGAGTTGATGAAAGAATCTACGCAAAACAATACTAAAATTATGATAATCTGATTAGGAACATTAAAGCAACTAATTCATAATGATCTGTTGAATTCTAGAAACCCTCGATCTAGATAATATGAAGGGAATCAAGAATCTGACTGAATTCTAGGGACCTAATGGGTGAAAGGAACCCACTAGTAAAATCCCACATACCTGGTGATGAAATTAATGGAGAAATCTTTCGATTTTAGGGCTGGAACTGATGAAAACTCGTTGCGTTCTTGAACTAGGCCTGCTCGACTTTCTCCTCTGGTTTGATCTAAGTTTGATGAATTTTTGGTGAATTATTGATTAGGTTAGGTTCTAATTAGTTTACTAGGCTAAAACTGACAAAAACTACATAGTTTAGGGGTTAAACGATGTAGTTTAGGGGTCCAACGAATGAAGAAAAGACCAAACAACACCTGACTTAAAATCTGCTGAAGCCACCAATGGGAGTGATCGACGGTCCGTGGACTGATCCACGATCCATCCTGTCAGTCCATCAATCGACTTCAAGGACCAGGTTTTGATAGGTCCTGAGGGTCTTGTCCTACGGATGTATCGACGGATCGTGGACTGATTCACGATCTGTCCTGTCCGATCGTGGGGCATGCCTTAGAATAGTTGTTGTCTGAGTTTTTGGGGAGGGTTGCAGGTGGCCATCCACGGACCACCAGGATGGGCCGTGGGTCACCCTACTTTCTGTGGGTGGCAACCGTGGGTTGAACCTGCAACTTCTGGAAATCTGCTAGTTTGGTCTCTTTACGGATACGGGGTGTTACAAGATTATTCTTCAAGGTAAGTCTTTCTCCAAGAATTTAATTCTTTCCAACACAAATTCCTCCATACAATTATGAATAACTAATCAAAATCACAATTCTTGGCCATAGAGATTTCAAGAAAGTAATTCAAGAATCTCAAGAAAGGTTTTTCTTGATGTTCTCCTTCAAGCTAGGGTTTCAAGGCTTCTAACCAAGTTCTTTTTCAAGATTCTTCAAGATTCTTCCAGAACCTTGTTCTTCCAGGTATTTAAGGTTATCATTGTGTTGGACTAGTTCGTCCTCACGCCCTACATCTTCTTTCAAATCAATAAAAGAGTAATCTAAGATTCTATCCCTAGATTTGAGTATTCTTGAGATAAGTTGATTTGAGTTCTTGAGTTCATGTTTCCTTTTGAAATTATATTCCTAATTGTTGAATTTCAATATGTTATGCATTAAACTTCTTGAGTTGATTCGTTCATCTCTATATTTCAGCATGAACCCTATGAATTGAGTATTTTTTAGAGGAGAAATATCGTTGAGTTATGAGTTTCAACTTCTTAAGTCCTTGAGTTGTTGAGTCTTGAGTTTTGAGTACTAAGTTTTCTTATTGCTATTAAGATCCCTCAGTTGAGTCGTTCATGTCCATAATTCCACATGAACCCTATTATTTGAGTTATAAATTTTGAAAAACTTTATAAAGCCAACACTTGAGTTCTTACACAGAGTTTTGAGACAGTAAAAATTAGTTTTGAGAAAATTGTTTCTAAAATATGATTAGTAGGACAATCGAGTATGCCATCAACGTATGAGCAGTATGATATCTAGATATATCATCAATGTTTATGCAGTATGACTTTTCGAGTCATCAATGATCATATTAAAATATGATTTTGATATGTTTTTGTGAAAGAGTTTTCATATATGAATTAAGAGTATAAGGGGACTATGTATTCACAGAGGTATCAATTTTTACATTGATAAAAGAGATACTGAGATTTCTAAATGATTTATGAGTTCAAAAGATAATTCAAGAGTAGTTACCTCTTTTAAAAGTATAGTTTTGAGCAATTATCTCAAACCAGAAAAAGAGTATGTTTTATACATCTGAGCATGAATATATATATATTATTAGGAGTAGTATGGAGCACTGATATGGGGGAGAGTTCTGAAAACTCACGGACACCATAAACCCAGTATGCCAACATGGGTAAAGGATCATTCTTTTTAGATGATTCCTTATTTCTTTTAAGCATAGCTTAGTAGATCCACTTAGTTGAGGAGTTCTATACCCCGACAAGGTATAGGAAAGTTCTGGCAGTGTGGGCGAGACGCTGTATCATCATGTAGCTCATAGTGATGGTTGTCTGTTAGAGAATCTCCTAATTGAGTTAAAGTATAGTTTTATATATCACTTATTATGTTGAGTTCAGATATGAGAGAGTATTTTGTGATGTTTTAAATGATTTTAGTCCTTTATTTCTTTACATTCAGTTGATTATATATCCATATCTATTGCAGTCTTTTCATTTAGTTATTTGTTTATTCAGCCATATTACATACTCGTCCATTCCATGTACTGATGTCATCCGACCTACATCCTATTTTGATGCAAATACATGTTCTTAGGATCCTCAAACAAGAGTCTAAGAGATCACTTCATGCGCTCGTCTGCTTATGAGTGAGACCTCTTTGCTTTCGGAGGACTACAGTTTTATGAGTTCTTAGTAGTAGTTCTTTTGAGGAGTCGTGGGTCATGTCCTGACACTCATTTTTGTATAGTACAGGCTTCATAGATAGACGGTTTCGGTGAGTCTTTCAGTTTTTGAGGTTTTATTTTAAAACTTATGTTCACACTCAATATATTCAATTTAGTTTTGAGATTCAGTAACTGTTTTTAAATATTTCTTTCAATTTGATGTTTATGTCTGCTTGAGTTAGTTTTTCACTTGTAGTAAGCCAAGATGAGGGTTCGCTTGGGGACCAACAATGGTTCTTGAGGGCCGGCCATGTCTAGGGTGTAGGTTCGGGTCATGACAGAAGCTTGATTTCCAAATGATTTCATTAGGAGTTTTTGAGTATTATCTCTTTTAAGAGATATTTTGAGCAATTATCTCAAAAACGAGGAGGATTTATGTTTTTACACATTTGAGCATGAGTTATATATTATTGGGAGTAGTATTGAACACTGATATGGGGATGAGTTCAGACAACTCAAAATCCTCATAAACCATGTATGCCAACATGGGTAAAGGATCATACTTTTAAGATGATTCCTTATTGCTTTTAAGCATATCTTAGTGGATCTACTTGTTTGAGGATGTCCTATACTCTAGCAAGGTATAGGACAGTTCTGGCAGCGTCGAGGAGACGTTGTATCACCACGTAGCTCATAGTGATGGTTGTCAGTTAGAGAAGCTCCAAATAAGAGTAAACAGTTTATTTATGTATTTTTATATAAAATAAGTTATTTTATACTATTTTAAAAGCTTTGTACATTTTGCATCTTTTATTGTTGCATTCAAATTGAGTTGAGTTGAGTATTCTTGAGTTAAGTTGAGTACTCTTGAGTTGAGATTAGATGAGTATGTCTTCCTTTCTATTAGTTCAAGCTATATGTTATGCTCAGTTTTCCCCTTGCATGCTCGTACAATCAATGTATTGACGTCTTTTGGCCTACATCTTTTTATGATACAGATACAGGTATTCATGGTCATCAACATGCGCTCCGTTGATACCACTTGCAGTCCCAATTAGCTTTGGTGAGCCTCCTTGCTTCCGGAGGGTTGCACATTTACTTTTAGTTTGGTTAGGATGTCGTGGGTCACGTCCCGACTTCTATCACAGTTATTAGAGGCTTCATAGATATTAGTATTTTGAGGAATTTTTTCCATTTTCTTTATTAATATTTAAGACTGAAGTTTCCTTCTTATGGCTAGTAGAGTATTTATAAATATTCTAAGTTAGTTGTTTGAGACAATTGAGTTAATGACCATTTCGAGTTCTTATTTTTATGAGTAAGTCTTCCGCTGAGTATTAAGTCAGGCCAAGGGTTCGCTTAGGAACCAACAATGGTTCTTGATTGCCGACTACACCCAAGGTGTAGACTCGGGGTGTGAAAAAGGGTTTCCAAAACCTTGGGGATTCATTATCATTTTAGCTGCTATAGTTCAATGATCTAAATAACAAGTTCCATGGTCTAAATGCTTGTATTAATTATCAGCATTTCATGAATTATACTTACTAAGCAGATCAGTCAGAAAATCATGCTTCAGAATTCTAATGCCATATCTTTAATTTACATATATATATATATATATATATATATATATATATATATATATATATATATATA